>VMRK01000491.1:0-26488 GCA_016801395.1 Leptodermis oblonga
TCGAATGTGAATTGTTTTTCTAGATAAAGAGCCTTTCGTCTTCTTGATTTTTTCGAAATCACTGGCATGAAATTATCCTCATCTTCTATGATATCCGGTTCTTGTTCTGAATCAAACTCTTTCCCTGAATCTCGGTCTTCCATTGTTTCGTGTTGCTGCTGGTTGTCTTTCTTTTCAGTAGTTTGTTTTCCTTCCTTCTGCGCAGATTTTTCTGCCATTTTTTTTGTCAGTTCTTGATGTGTTTTTCTAAACCCTGCGCTGATCGATTCAAAAGTATCCCCCTCAAGACTTGACGGTGCCACAAATAGACCATTTCGTAACAACTCGTAAGGATATAAGCCTACATCCCTATCTAAAATGTCTGGCGCTGTATTTAAAACTTCAGAATAATAAAAACCTGAAATCGGAGCTGCAAGGGAATTAGGCTGTTCGCTGACCATATTAGACAATAAATTGGGGGCTGAATGAGATGGTAAGTGGACCTCCAAAGTGGGAAAACGTGTTGGGCTTGGCATGCGGAGGCAGAGAGCACTGGTGGCTTTTTGGTTATAATGGGTGAGTCATTTTCCACTTTTTTTGTCAGGAGGACAGCATGGGTGTCTGGCATCATTTCTATACTCGCTGCAGTAGCATGATGAAGACCACTTTCATGATGCGCATGTGCTGCCTGAAGCAGTACCAATTTTTAATATTTTGAGAATCATTTTCCAAATTAGCATCAAACAGGGAACAACCGTTCTCTCTTGTTCGACCGTCTTCTTCGTCGGCGACATCTTCCACTGCACCGTCCTCTTTGTTGCTGGGTGTTGGTTCTTTGTTAGAGAGGGAGGTTTTCTTGGGGAGTTCAGGAAAATCTGGCAAAGATATTGTATTATTGAGAGTTGTGGTTTCTGCGGGTTGATGAATTTGAACGATGGATTTTTGAGCTTGGGACAGGCCAGAACCTTCACCGTTCGGGGATGGGTTTTGGTGGGGCTTTGATACGATATTGGGTATGGTTTTTAGGTGGTAGTGTTGGAAGTTTTGTTGAGGATTTTTCAGTGTCTTTCAATTCTGGGTGAAGACAGGTACATCGATCAAGCGAATGGCCAAGATGCCAGCAATGGGAGCAGTATTGAGGTAGTGTATCGTCTATCTCAATGGATTGGTAGAATCCCGTTTTATCATCTGTATCTACCCAGATCCAATAGGGGATGGAATCGAGGAGATCTATTTCAACTTGAACACGAGCAATGTTTGTTCTCTTGACTGCGAGGGTAGCAGCATCCAATCTAAGAGGGGTGCCAAAGTAGAGGCTAAAGTGAAGATGCCTTCATGGTTGAAGAAGCAGACAGGAAGCTTAGGTAGGCGAAACCAAATTGGTACGCTGGAGGATTCTTTGTCCACATGGAATGAGGATGTCCATTTGAAGACTCGCATCGGGTGTTTGGAGATATACCAGATGGGACGGGAGAACATCCGAAGGAAATCTGGGTTGTGTTGGAATCGAATGAGAACATGGCGATTATCTAGGAGAGTGACTATGAAATCCGGTTTGAAATCAAGTGCTTCAAGGAATTTCCTAATCATATCCAGTGTTGGTCGGCCTTGAGAAAATTTTCCGATTAGGGAGGAGGCATAGGGCTCAGAGTATTTTTGAATTCGGGCTATGGTGAAGAAGGCTGCTGGGGTTCCTTTGTATTTTCCAATTTTTGGGGTATCTGGGTCTGGAGCGAGTGGATTTTGGGAGGAGTTTTGGAACATTTGGGCATAGGTTTGGGGTTGTTCTGCCCCGGCGGCCGAAGCCACAATGGGATCGACGACGGTGGTGGTGATTAGCTTACTTCATTTCGAGCAGAGCTTCCACGAGCTATTGAATCTAGTACTAGTTGTTATTGAGTTTGGGGTGGCCCAAGTAGCATCTAAATCTATGGAAGATTGATTTTTTAGTTTTTAATTTATTTATTTTGGTTTTAGAATTACTCTTAGAAATTAATTTAGTAATTGATTCATTGTTGGCTTTGGGTATAACTTTGTGCTTTATATGAAGTACATAGGAGTAAAGTTTTCAGTTGCACTCAACTTAATTTTCTGTGTCGGTAATGGGAATAGATTTCTGATTTTGAGTACCTCCGCTCGGTGGTTTTGTAATTCTTTTTGACTTGCCAATTTTGTTATATTTGGTTGAAATATAGTGTTGTGTTTTTGGTGCGTTAATCTTGGTGTGTTTACGATATTTTATATCCCATAATATTCAATATATATTGAGTTTATTATTAATTTTGTTTTAGATGTCAGTTGCTATTATGTTGAGTGAGTGAATTGGGGCAGGCAGCCCTCCAGAGTAATTTTGGTTAAATTCCTGCATTGGTCCTTTGATTTTTGTTTCTATCTGATTTTGATCTCCCAACTTCCACCCCCCCCCCCCCCCCCCCAACCCCATCTTTTGCATTTGCTTCCCTAGCAAATATGTGCAAATTTCACATATTTATTGAAATTATTTGAGTTTGAGACTATTTAATTATTATTCTTGAAGTTAATGAACAAAAATAAATTTATTTTCAATTAAGAGATTAATGAAGTAATTTAACATTTAATTCTTTTAGGGTTAACTACGTTAATTAACCTTCCTTGAAATTTGAAAAAAGTTACTAAATTACAAATGCATTTTGAGATTTATATTTATTTTGACAACGGAGCTAATTGATAATATGGTCAAACCACTACTACAAAACGGAGCTTTAATGGCGGTTATAAAGGGCTTTTAACGGCGGGGTTTAGCATTTTTGAACCACCATCTATCTGGCAGCTGTTGTAAGTTAGCGGACTTTCTACGACGGTTCGACCCGCCGTGGAAAGTGTAACCTTTCTACGGCGGTTCAAGGTTGAACCGCCGTGGAAAGGTGGAAAGTGTAACCTTTCCACGGCGGTTCAAGGTTGAACCGCCGTGGAAAGGTTACACTTTCCACGGCGGTTCAAGGTTGCACCGCCGTGGAAAGGGTAAACCGCCGTGGAAAGTTTAATCTTTCCACGGCGGTTCAACCTTGAACCGCCGTAGAAAGGGTAAACTTTCCACGGCGGTTCAAGGTTGCACTGCCGTGGAAAGGGTAAACTTTCCACGGCGGTTCAACCTTGAACCGCCGTGGAAAGGGTAACCTTTCCACGGCGGTTCAACCTTGAACCGCCGTGGAAAGTGGCTACTTTTTATTACAAATATCACCATTATACAAATATTACAAATATCACCAATATACAAATTTATTACAAATATCACCAATATACAAATTGAATTCGCTTTTATAATACAGCATATCCAAAAAATATTTGTACAACTCTAATATGAACAAGTTTAATTAGTATCCTTCTACTACGACGGATGCTCCAAAATATATCTAGCGCATATTTTTCGCACTGCATCTATCTCCACATTGCTTAATGGAGTGCGGTCGATCTTGAAGTGCTGCAACAGTTTTTTGAAATTTATAAGTACCCGAGTAAGCAAAATGAAATACAGTCATTTTTAAATATGTAATGAGAAATATATATTTTCCTTTTCAAGTGCAAATGTGGATGATTTCATTGCTATTTGGTACATGTAGTGCATTACATAGTACCCACACTCCCAATTATCCGTTTGCTTTTTATGCTAATGAATTAATATATACGAGTTAGAAGATCATACAATTAATTGTATACAACACAACGGTGAGTAAAAAATTTCTACGAATATTCATAACTAAACTCGTATTAATCTAATTAATTAAATAACTAGGACTCACTAATTTCTACTGATCGAAACGGCAATTTGCATGCTTATATTAACTAACCTACAGTACTGGACTCACAGATTGCATGCATAATTAATCAAATACCTCAATAAATAACTTGACTAACTAATAAATTAATTGACTAACACTATACTAACTTAGGCTACTAGACTCACGGATTTAATTAAACCAACTAACACTACTAATTGCTTAGGCTACTAGACCCACGGATGTAATTAAAAAATTTATAAGAACCAATTTCATTTACCTTAACTACTATCCACGAAGGTGGCATATGCACATTTGTGGGCAATCCCAAGAAAGCTTGATAGTTAAACATCACCCTATAAAAATGAAATCGGCACGAAAATAATTAGCAATATATGGATATATAGGCATTCTAACAGTTGTTAATATATATAACTCACTCGTCCATAAGCTCCGCCGCCTCCTCCTTCTGTGGATTTTGCAAAGAATCAAACCAGTATACAACCTTATCTACTGGTCTAATGGCCATTAGCATCCAATGTTCACTGCCAACAAAAAATTTAATGACGTACGTCAGATCTTTATATCAGTGTTTCTTAAATATTAGAGAATCGCTTACAGTGTCACTTACCCCTGAAGATAAGGCACCAGATACATTTCTTTATTCCTATCCTTCAAGATTCGCGCAATGTAGTTCACCCTATCTTGAAGCGTAGTTTGTGTAGGTGTGACATGATCAGCCGAAAGGAAACCTATCCCCTTTCTCCCATTCCTTTCAGCTAACTCATGTAAAGCTCTAAAGAATTTTAAAAAAGGGCTTTATTGGTTAGCCTATGCACATGGAATGCATAATATATAACATTAATAATCAGAAATAGGTTATAAAATTAAGTGGAAACTCACTTGGTGAACAACTGCATCAAACTGTTTGAGACCTGGCTTTCTCTGGTCAATAACTCTAATAGATCCCCTCGATCCATCAGATTGGGCAGGTCCAAACCTATGACTTCTTTTGTCATTTGAAAGCAGAAGCCATTGAAGCCCGCATCATTATCCATTCGGAGCTTTAACTCTTGCAATGGATCAGATGTCGATGAGGATGACTCCTCAGTCGGAACCGTCGCCGAAGGAGATGTCTTGTAATCCATAGAACTCATCCGGCCTTTTTTCTTTTGGGCACTTTTATCCACCTAACATCATTTGAAATAACATTAAATATACAAAATGGTATTAAGTAATACACAAATAAATGAAAGAATATACCTTTGTTACCGGAGCCGGCTGAATAATTTCAATCAACTCTTTAGGCCATTCCACGAAAAAGGACTTGGCCATTCCCACTGTTGCAACCTCTTCCTCAGGAAATGGCAGCGGGGCACAGTCATCATAGGAAATTTTAATTGTGACCCTCGCGCAACCTTTCCTAACCTCGCGCCCGTGGTGCTTGCTTTGCTTATAAATATTTCCTTTTGCCACAAGCTTACGCCGCGTTTGCGAATCCTCATGAAGGAACAGATGGCATTCACACCCGTCCTAAGATAATAGGCAAGCGAATGAACATTAGTCAACTATTAAGAATAACTTAACAAAGCACTGTAATAAAGAAAAAAAAATTATGAAGTATTAAAAGAAGCTGTCTAATTTTATTTACCTTGTATTCGCCTAAAGCACCGCCGTCAGAGGCTTTGATCGGGTCCGTAGGTTCAACATGTAGCATCTCTAAATCGGGCAACCTTGTAGGTATCAAAGGAGAAACAGGGCTCACAGGGGATACAGGGACCGCTCCGGAGGTCTCTGGGTGCAAGCTCTCATCCGGGGCATTATTCATGACGGCGGCTTTTAATGTATCATAATCGGTCCCCATCTTACCACATATAACCCCAATCATCTTCAGCTCAGCTGTGTCTGACATTCATCTAGTTGGGCAGTGGTTTTCTGGAGCTGTCGCTTAGTTAAATCAAGTTCCTCTTTAAGCGACGGCTTTGTTTTCTGTGGGAAAACCTCTGTGATACGTGCCCGCGTAGAATGGCCGTGATAACGACCGGGGTGATCGCGCTTGCCCGTTGCAATGACAAGAATGTCATTCCTACCCTCAGCAACGGTCTCCCCTTGGGACTCGCGGGAACATAGATTTTCCTACACATGTTGCCAAATATAGTAAATGTAAATAGATCAATTAAATATAAATAAATACACATATACAGAGATTATTCATTTATGTATATAATTTTTAAATATAAAATTGATAACCATAATTATGAAATATAAATAAATACACATATATACAAATTAGTCATTTATTTACTTACAGTGACAACTAGATAATAATAATTTGATATAAACATTAATGACAACCAAATTATTAATTAGCATTTCATCATAGATATTTGTAATAAATAATCAGTTATAATAAAAATTCTACACACATAGACTTTAAATATTAAAATAATTGAAACATAAGAAAATATATAGTGCAAAACTTACAATTTCCTTCGCTACACGCCCAGCCTCTGGCGTGAAGTATTCCCCTTTTTTGTTCGTATGGGCATGTATCCAAAGGTCATGACGGTCTGGCCCTGAATAAGAATCCTCGCCTTCTTCTTCGGACTGACCCTCCTCTGAAGGCTTCTTTCCGGATGCACTGACCTCCTCGTCATGCAACTGCTGCTTCAGCAGTCGGTAGCCACCGCGAGATAAGTTATGGTAGAAAGCATTTAAATTGGCATTCTTTTGCGCTTTTCCACGAATGGCCTAGAGAGAAATATAATGAAAAATTATTATCCCTAAACTGAGCAATTTCAAATATACAAAAAGAAGAAGGAAATCAAATTTAAAAAAAATATACCTGCCATTCTTCTGTCTCGCGGCTAGCCTTGAACTTAATCCATGTCTCCCTAGGGAGAAATTTATATTCCAAACATGGGTCCCTACCCTTCATGGGACCATGTACATATTTCCCTAAATAGGATTTGAAATCTTTCCACCATTTACCGGCATAACTAATCCACTTTTCTTCGAGTTCTTCGGTGACTCGAAAACAAATAATGCCTACAGTGAAAATTAGGAGTAAAAATTTAGTGAGGAATTTGAGTTAAAGTGTTTGGAAGAATTAAGAAACAAACAATGCATTATAATTAAAGAAAATACCCGTATTTCCTTCCAAACTCTCTTCTTGAGCTCCTCGGGAACTTTCGGCCATGATTCATATTCCACTAAGTCCACCTTGCTCCGGGCCGTATATGCCACAAAGGTAATCCACTTTACATGATGTACTCTAGGCTCGAGCCCGGAATCAAAAGAAATGTCAAGAGTTTCCCCATTCTTTCGCATTTCCAATAGGTCATTGCAATTTGTGGGCCCTCTAACTCTACTAGATTTAGTAGAAGAACCATCTCCATGCTCCGTATTGCTTTTTCTTTTTTGGGCCATTGAAAGTACCTTAAACTTCATTTACATAGAAAGAGAATTCAATATAACATATATGCAATGACAACAAAAGCTTTAATGTCAAATACAAGAATGCTTGTAATGTTGAAAAAAAAGTGGTACATTCGCAAAATTCGATCCTACAAATACACAATTACCATTAACCAAATTGAACCAAATGAGGGCCAAAAAAAAGTCCGTTTATAAAGGGGACCATTGATAAAATAATTCACATTTCACAACCAACAACTAATGTGGAAAAAAGGCAATGTACATTCGCAAAATTCACTCCTAAAAATCCACAATTACCATTATCCAAATTAAACCAAATGAGGGCCAAAAAAAAGTGGACTTCTCAAGGGTACCATTGCTAAAGTACTTCACATTTCACAACCAACAACTAATGAGAACATTCATTCATTTCTACTAAAGGAATAACATTTCACAAAGTGGAATCAACACAAAGCATTTCCTCATTATCACTAAAGGAGGAACACTAAATCGAATAAAAACCGAAATCAAACACCAATGTTCTAAAATTAATCAAGCAAAACCGAAATAATCATTTGAGTTTCTCATTTTCAAAAAAAAACCGAATTTCAAAGGGTACCTAATGGAACATTAATCAAACCCTATGTTCTCAACTTATGTAGGACAAAACACTCAATTCAACAACCAAACCAAATGCTACAAACAATCAATAAATCCAAAAACTTTCCAAGCTTTCATCACAAGAGTTAAAATCGAAATCTACCATAAATATCAACCAACAAAATCCTAGTGCAATGGTAAGCATTTGCAAAATGTAAGGTTAAATACTCAAAAGTTTAAAATGAAAGCATAGAAGGTGGAACCTTTTGGGTTGAACTCAAAAAAAATCCAAGCTTTAATGGAGATGGAAGGGCCGACCGACGGGGAATGCTTGGGCAGCCGAACAATCGGCGAATGCTTGGGCAGCCGACGGATGATCGGAAGGTGGAGGAGGTCGCCGGCGATGGGAGAACGGCGAAGAAGACGAACGGCCGCGGGAAGAAGATTGGGAAACAGGGGAAGTGAAGGGGAAAAGAAGAAAGAAGAAGGAAGTGAATGAGGGAGAGGAAATGAAAAAGCAAAAATTTGAATTATAATTAATAACCGGGCTGGGTTTCAACTGCGGTTCAACCGCGAACCGCAGTTGAAAGTATACTTTCAACTGCGGTTGACCCATGAACGCGAACCGCAGTTGAATGTCCACTTTCAACTGCGGTTTCAAGTTGCGGTTCAATGTTGAACCGCCGTTGAAAGTGTACCTTCAACTGCGGTTCGAGATTGAACCGCGTTGAAAGTCCGCACTTTTTCTCGGTTTAAGTAGAAAAAATTGGAGCCAATTCCCGCGCGTCATATTTTAATATTAAATTTTTTTATTTTCCATTTTCAAAAAACTATTCACACAATTTTGTAAATATAAATACATACCCAGATTTGTATATTTATTAATTATGTACACAATCTCGACTTTTATTAACCATTTCATAATTAAATTTCAAAATTTTAATTGAACCACATATTTGCATTTAAATTTCCCGCGCGTGCTACTACACGTACAATAATTATTGGTCAAACATAAAAATTAATAATTTCCGTAACTTTAATACATGTAAGAGCAAGAAAGTAATAAGCTTCATTATGTTCCCTAAAATTCCTACTTTTTCGACTTGGCGAACGGGATAAAAAAATCAAATCCACAAATGCATTAGGTACGTATAGTAATATAAAAATTAATTAATAAAATTTAAGTGGCCGAAAATTTTTTTTTGCTGAAAGTCATTAGGACTTTATGAGCATTATTTGAAATTAGCTAGAAGTTTGACTTTTAGACTTTTAGACTTTTAAATACTTAGAAGATGAAAATTGGTCAAATGAAATTAGAATGATATTTTAAATATGCTAAGACCAATTTTGAAGTTAAAATACTCCAGAAAAGATGAGTTAGGCAAAATAGAGAAAATTTGAGAAAATTTGAAATTTGCATTTGATTGATGAGTCTTTGAGTGATATAATCCTAGAATGCCATGTTTTAGAGTTAAAATGATGCAGTAGGATCTATGTCATCTTGGTATCTTGAAATTCTTGCACATGTTAAAACGGTTGAAAATTTTCATTTCAAGATAGCAAGAATTAAGCATGTTTGCATTACATAAAAATGGTTGACCAAGTGGTTGACTTTTTAAATATACATGCTTTAGCTTATTTGAGAGTTTAAGAATTAACTTATTGATAATTTGAAGTTGCTCACATGAGAAATTAAGGATATATGCTTCAAAATGGCAAGCTTCAATTGAAAAAACTTGACCAAGTAGTTGACTTTGAAAATATGAATGCTTTGGATTGTTTGAATCTTTATGCATAACTACTTGAGCCTTTGAAGGTGCTTGGATGATATATAAATGCTTGATAGAAACTTGAATTTAGCAACTTTCAAAATTCAAAGCTTAATATAATTAAGCTTGAAAAACGTTGACCTATAGGTTGACTTTGCACATATGCATGATTTGAAATGTTTCATTCCTTTGAATGTCGAAGCGAAAATCCAGGAAAAGGGTGGCGCTTCACTATATATCTATTCCATCTTAAGAGTCACCGCGGTTAATTTATGAAAATCGGGAAAAAAAAACTTAATATAGAGTAGGGTTTAGGGTTTAGGGTTTAGGAAAATGATATGAAAATAGAAAATTCATGAGTAGCGCGGGAATTGGCTCCAAAAACTAATTTTCTACGGCGGTTCAACCGAGAACCCGCCGTAGAAAGTATTTTCTACGGCGGTTCATGTTTGAACCGCCGTAGAAAGTTTGATTTCTACGGCGGTTCAAAGTTGAACCGCCGTAGAAAAGTAGTTTTTGGAGCCAATTCCCGCGCTACGTACGTACGCATGGATTTTCTATTTTTTTGTACCAAATTCAACACACATTATATATATATATATATAAAAATTAATTATAAAAGTTGTCTTAAAGTATTCAATTATTCAAATGTAAAAATTTTATTTATGTAATGGAAATTTACAAGATATCGAGAGCATAGAGGATCGAGAGAGTTGGATATATATGATGTGCATCAAGAGGGGAAAGGAGAAAAGCGAAAGATGTATATATATATATATATATATGTATGTATAAACAGATATGTATATATATATATGTTTGTAAATTAATGAAATCCAGTGTTTATTTAATTTTTTTCGGCCACTTAACTAATATTAATTAATTTTATATTACTATACGTACCTATATGCATTTGTCGAAAAGTAGATATTTAACGGAACATAATGAAGCTTATTATTTTATCGTCTCTTACATGTATTAAATTACGAAATTTATTAATTTCTATATTTGACCTATAATTAATAAATATACACAATCAGGGTATGTATTATTATACTTACAAATTTGTGAGATAGTTATTTATTTGAAAAATGGAAAAAACAAATTAATATTGAAAAAAAGAATCCACTCGTGAACCGCCGTTGAAAGTGGACTTTCGGCGGCGGTTCAAAGTTGACCGCCGTTGAAAGTGTAACTTCAACGGCGGTTCAATGTTTAACCGCCGTTGAATAGATGACCCGGTTAATTAAAGTTCAAAATTTTTGAACGTTCTTTTCCTCCCTCATTCTCTTCCTCTCCACTCCCATTTTTTCCCCTGCATTTCCCCTGTTTCCCGAACCCGCTGACAAGTAATTTATAAAGAGTTAAATATAAAATAAAAACAAAATGAACTGCGTATAGATTTCCCTGGAAATTTTACCAAAGTACTACTCCTTGGAAGAAAATAATAATAATAATACAAGAAACATTTATTCATAAATGAAAAACAAGGAAATCTATTTTCCGGAAAATTTGACAAAGTCTCCCCTATAAATGTAACGTACTCCCTGTAAATTCGATGCACATATACTTCAATACTTCACTAAAATTCCAACTATTTCGAATAATACGGAATTCAGTTTCAAATCACTTCAGACAGAATCTCCTCTGCTTGTTTTTTACCAAAACACAAGTGCAATTTAAGATCAGCACATAAGTTTCACACAATTTCAAAAATAACATATTCATTTATAAACAGTTCCGCATATGAAGTCCCTGGAAATTTTGTCCCTTGATTGCGCGGCTTCATCCGAGGTGTGACCTGTTTCAATCCCACAGTACGAAGGATAAAAATAAATGTTGTTAAAAATTTATTGAATCCTCTCTTCATTAAAATCAAAGAAACATATACAAATACACAAACACACATACACACCCACGGGAATTGAAGTTTAATAAAAACAAACAATATACCTGAAAATGATTCTTAACTTATTCTCTTTCTCTTAAGGGACACTTGATCCTCGAACCATAATCCTTCGCTGTGGTCATCACGAAGTATGTATTTATCAAGTTCCCTATCTTCCTCATCTGCTCTCGGTTCAGGTAACCCACTAGAGAAAGGGCCAGCCTCATGAAGCCCTTCTTCTGTATCTATCCCTTCCACACCGTGATGTTGTTTACCATGAAGAACAACAGACCAATGTTCGTCGCAAGGATCGGTGATATAAAAAACTTGTTTCGCCTGCGATGCAAGTATAAATGGTTCCCCCTTGAAACCCTCCCGATTGAGGTTGACCAAGGTAAAACCCAATGGATCATCAGTTCGAACCCCACTATTGTTATCAACCCATTTGCAGCGAATACAACTACTTTGAAACAAACATAGTCAATCTCCCAAATATCTTCGATCACCCCGTAATAAGCCATGCTTGCATACAATGGATTTTTATCCTTCCTGCTAGAAACATGTAAAGCCTCTGAGATTAATGTAACACCACTGTTTTGTGCCGTACTCTTCTCATCTTGTCTCTTAGTAGCAAATGAATATCCATTTATGTCATAGCATGAAAATGCTCGTACCGCAGGGCTGGGGCCTAATGCCAACCATTTCAATGTCTCCGAAACGTCTTTGCCCAGGACAGCATTACCAAACCAATAGACAAATGTCCGAATATGTTCATTGAGCACACGTTGATCCGTCCAAGCAGGATAAGACGTTCTTATTGACTGTATGTGGTCTGTCACATAGGGCGCAACTTCTTCAGAATTGCGCAGAATGTAGAGATGCGCCTTCATTAATTCAACATTAGACGGCAAAAAAATTTTTCCTCCCCTTCTGCCCATACCTGTAATCCTCCCATCGTGCCGATTCTTAGATATTCCAATGGATGCGGTCCCGGCCAAGTACTCAGTGCAAAACTCAATTACCTCCTCAGCTATATAACCTTCAACAATACTAGCATCAGGACGACAACGATTCTTCACATACCCCTTATATACTTTCATATATCGCTCGAATGGGTACATCCATCGCAAATGAACAGGCCCGCAGATTTTTATCTCTCTGACCAAATGAATCACCAAATGCACCATAATATCAAAGAAGGCGGGTGGAAAATACATTTCTAATTGACAGAGGACAACAGTTATTTCATCTTGTAGCTGATCAAGTCTTTCGCGCGCGATAACCTTGCTACATATAGCATTGAAGAAGAAACAAAGTCTTGTTATACTGGACTTAACATGCTTGGGCAATATCGAGCGAATAGCTACAGGCAACAATTGCTGCATTAAGGCATGGCAATCATGAGACTTCAAACCAACCAGTTTTAAATCTTTCAAGGAAACAAGTCTGCTTACATTTGAAAAATATCCAGATGGAACTTTGATGCTACGCAAACTTGAACACAGTTGTTTTTTCTCCTTTCTGGACAAAGTGTGACAGGCAGGGGGTAGATATGTGCGTTGTCCTCGAGCTACCGGTGCTAAATTTGCTCTTATGTTCATATCAACCATATCAAGTCTCGCGTTATAACCATCCTTAGTTTTACCAGGGATGTTCAAGAGCGTACCTAAGAGGCTTTCGCAAATATTTTTCTCAATATGCATAACATCGAGACAATGTCTGACATCCAAGTTCTCCCAGTATGGAAGTTCAAAAAATATGGATTTTTTCTTCCAACAACCTGTATCATTGTTGCTGGACTCCGAAGTTTTACCAAACTCAACATTAATGTCCGTCACACGAGCTTTCACCTCTGGCCCGCTCAAGGGTTCTGGAGCTTTTCTGAACTCTTGGAATCCATTGAATGCTCTTTTCATACGGCGATACGGATGAGTCTCGGGAAGAAATCTGCGATGCCCAAGGTATACTGTCTTCCTCCCATGTGCAAGCTGACAAAAATCTGTACTCTCCTCACATATTGGACATGCTTTATGCCCTTTAACAGAGTACCCAGACAAGTTTCCATAAGCAGGAAAATCATTAATGGTACAGAACAACATGGCACGTAATGTGAACATTTATTCACGGTAGGCATCAAACACAGGTGCGCCTTCATCCCATAACTTTTTCAAGTCTTCAATAAAAGGAGGAAGATACACATCGATGTCATTTCCTGGTTGCCGTGGGCCTGAAATCATTAGAGACATAAGTATGTACTTGCGCTTCATACACAAGTAAGGCGGAAAATTGTAAATAACCAACATCACCGGCCATGAGCTATGTGTGCTACTCAGACTGCCAAACGGGTTCATTCCATCAGTACACAGACCAAGCCTCAAATTTCTTGCTTCTCCCCCGAAAGAAGGATACATTGAATCAATCTTTTTCCACTGATCTGAGTCTGATGTATGCATTATCACCTTGTCATCATCACTGGGAATACACCGATCTGAATGCCATGTCAATAGTTTTGCATCTTTTTCATTAGCGAACAACCGTTTAAATCTCGGTATTATAGGAAGATACCACAGAACCTTAGCCGGCGACCCCTTCTTTTGCGCATCAGGACTGTCTTCAACAGCATCACACAGCTGCTTGTTTTTGTATCGGGGAGTGTTACACTTAGGACATCGCAATAAATCCTTATACTCATTCTTGTATAGGACGCAATCATTTGGGTAAGCGTGGATCTTCTTATACTCCATACCCATTGGACACAACATTTTTTTTGCCTCGTAAATTCGATCTGGAAGTTCATTATCTTCTGGGAGCATATCTTTCAATACCCTCAATAAGGCTGTAAAACTAGTATCTGACCACCCATTTGCCGCTTTCAAACTAAACAACTTCAAAACACTAGACAATCGTGTATATTTACTGCAACCCTTGTATAGAGGCTTCTCATTGTCACCCAAAATCGAAGCAAGAACTTCCGGTTATCAGCAAAATCCTCGGCCACATCCTCAATCATGGCATCTAATCGATCTCTAGTAATCGCATCATCTCCTTTTGCATGAGATTTTCTTTGCTCAGGTAAACCATCAATACTTTCACCATGCCAAATCCACAGTTTATAAGAAGGATCAAACCCGTGCCGATATAAATGGAATCTTATTGTATCTGAGTTATCAAACCGCGCCCCATTTTTACAAGATTTGCACGGACAATGAACGTACTTTGTATTCTTATAAGCGAATTGAATGAAATTCTCAACTTCTCTCGCATAAGAATCGGAGGTCCGATCACCACAGAACAAGATATTTCGATCCATGTGTAACTAAGACCTTGAAATAATTAAAAATACCAAATAATAATTCAACAAACAATGTACAAAGTATCAAGTTGCATGCTTGTCTTAGCACATGTCATAATACTTATGTTAGTCATATATGTGCAAAACTACTATAATACCTCAATGAAAAAATAATGCAATGACAACACATGCGCAATAGACATAATCGAATGAAGAAGAAACTCTAAGTTTTTCATTCATGCATTTCGTCAAACACATAAAATGCATAAAAAATAATACACACTCTAAGTAGTGCTAATTATATGAACATCATCCATTAAAAATCAAACACTATAAATCAAATTACATCACCGAAAACTACATAGTATAACTAAATAGGGTTCCACACTACTAAGGTTTGCCACATACATGGAATATGGCAACTTTAATTTTCAGCCATGCAGCTACCATAAATAAAATAAATGCTATAGGATGACATATCTAAAGTACAAGCATAAGCAATTACTGAAAATTTTACAAGTTTCTAACCTTTAGGTGGTAAATTTTAGCTCCAAATGACGATTCTTTAGGTTCAACGTGCAAAACAGTAGTAGTAGAAATTTGGAGACAGACACTCTCGGGGCGATATGGGAATACACGGTGTTATTTAGGTTTTAATATATATACACGTCAATACTACGGCGGAGGAAGAAATTAAACCGCCGTAGAAAGGGAACTTTCCACGGCGGTTGGAGGGAAACCGCCGTGGAAAGTTCCCTTTCTACGGCGGTTTGTCCCAACCGCCGTAGAAAGTCCGTTTCTACGGCGGTTCATTTTTAAACCGCCGTAGAAAGTCCGGTTCTACGGCGGTTCATTTTTAGACCGCCGTAGAAAGTCCGCATTCCTTTTATTATTGCGGTTTTCTATTTTCCGCCGTTAATTCGCAGCCGTTAAAGCTCCGTTTTGTAGTAGTGAACTAGGAGTAGTTACTACATTTTCGGAATTCCATGAGAAGGTGATGTTATTGTCAAAACAATAATTCCCCGTGATGTCATGAAATTATTTTGACAATAAATTATTTAATAAATTTTTACTTTGAGAATATTATTAACCTAATTTTTATGTTTTAACCTTTTATGGCATAGATTTATACTTAGGTTACATCATTTCTATATTGTCTCTTTATAAAATTTTAAAAATATCTTGTTCATTCAACCTTCACAACAACAATATATTCCTTCAAAATCTCGCTCTTCTAAATTTTTACTACTCAAATTCACATAATCAAAATTCATCCCCACCTTAACAGTTCTAGCCCCCAACAATTTCAATTCACCAAACTTCTTAAGCAATCCAAGTTTTTCAAACACATAAGGATAACTATCACATGAGGCAAGAGTTATGAACTTCGAATTTCCATTTCTATTACAACCTAACCCCATACTTTTTAATGACCTCAATTTTCTACCACCATCAAAAACTGTAGCCTCAAATTCATTCACAACAACCACATTAAATTCAAAACTAAAAGAATTAACTCCAATCAAGTTAACAGAAGCAACATTAGATCAGAAGATGATTTCACATATTTCTCACTTCCTTCAACTCATTAATCTCACCCTTTCCAATATCCAATTTCACAGAGTTCAAGTAATTCAAATCTAGCTTTTCCAAAATCTCAAGTGAGTTAAGAAGGATATTACCGGTAGGAATTATGGCTGAAGCAGTCACGATATTATTACCCCCTTCTAGCTAGGAATACCACTTTACCAGATTCAAGGATTGATTCATCATTTTTGGTCTCCTCAATTCTTCATCAAAATTCCCCCCCGTGAGCTCCACTGGTTCGGTTCCAGATGCTACAAATTTCTCAGGGGAGATGAAATAATTTCCAGTCTCAGAAGCTTCATGTACCCTTATTCCACCCTGGTTCTTCCCTCTCAAACTGCATTGGTTCAGCTTCCATATATGTTTCGCGATCATCGTTGAATACTCCATTTAGCTTCTAGAGTTTACATGTGTTTTGCTCAAGTTTCTCAATAATTGCATCCAACTTGTTGTCCATGCTTTTCAACTTTTTGCCAATTGCGTCCCAGAGTTCATCACGTCTCCTGGTTCGTGTTTCCCAATCATCCAATTCAAGTTCCCTGTCCATGGCAAGAAAAGCAAATAAGGATACTGAAAAATTAGAAATCCAAGGACATCTTGCTCTAATAGCAATGTTAGGAAATCGGGCTTGAAATTTCCAGAATTTAATTGTAGAAAAGAAGGAGGTGAGAAGTAACAGAGGATGAGAAGAATTAGAGAGAATTTAAGATGAGAAAGAAGAAGAATTGGGCAAGAGATAAAATCAGAATATCATTCAATCTACCCATCTCCTCACTATTACATAATATTTATACCAACTCTTCTAATGAGCTAACGACACCGTTTAATAATTCTAATTAAAACAAATTTTCATATTAATAACTAATTTGTACGGCACCCAAGTAAAGAATTCTTCAGCCCAACACTTTTAGCTAAAAACAATTCTCAGCAGCCCAACTAGTCACACATTATGAAATTTGGCTACTGTACACGCGTTACTATTCACAGGCGCCCGTTTGGGCAAATGGATCCTTAATTCTGTTTTTTTTTTTTTTTTTTTTGCAACTCTTCTCCCTTTCTGTCCTGCTTTCTAAAACCTGTACTTAACATAAAAAAACACTTCAAATACCCCGTAAGAGTGAACAATAAAACACCAAAAGTAAACAACATAAAGACCCCAAACTATTACGAACATGATTTTTAGGTTCAATAAAGATTATATAAATGAACACGAACAAGGTGTTGAAAGCTCGTTAACGTTCCTGAACAAGCTCGATTAAAATATTAACAGTATAATATAAATAAAATAAGTATATACAAAATTGAAATTTTATATGATACAAATAATTGAATCTTTATATATATTTATATGTATATAGATATCAATATATGAGTTTAAATTGAATTTTAATTTTTATGTAAGTTTATATAGTATATTAAATTAACTAAACATTACAATTTTATGTTAGTTAATGTGAGATAGAACGCACACGAATGTTCACGAACAAGCTCGGCTCGGCTCGATTAATAAATAAACGAACACGAACAAGATTTTAGCCTCGATAAATAAATAAACAAGTCAAAACTCGGCTCGTTATCACTCCTACCCGTCACCAAATACTTGTGCATATAGTTTTATGTACTTCTCATATTAAAAGGCATTCATATGGTCAATTATTACTAACAAAACTGATGCCACAGTATCAGTTACTCCAATCTTTTCACCGAAGCACACATTAGTGCAAAATATTAATTCATAATATTGCTTTAATTCTTTCAAAGGCGTTACTCAAGTTTTGCTAAACTGATGAATTGGTTCCCTAAGAAATTGGTAACTTACAATTATAAATATAATGTAATCAGTCAAAACACATTTATTTTGTAACTGATATTTTTTGCTCATAAAATTAGCAATTAAATAATTATTTTATTAAAATCTCAACAGTGAGTAATAAATTAATTGAAAATACAGAACGAAAAAAGAAAACGTAAACATTTTCCTTAAAGTAAACATTGAGTAAACTTGATTTAATAAGGGAGTATTAATCATTCCACTCGAACTTGGCCGGGATATCGGATGCGATCCGTTGACCATTGTAATTAGTCCTTCTATTTATTATACATTAAGTTTGAAATTTATAAATTTAATGTTCCAGATAAGATAAGAATAATCATGTCCTCTTTTCGTCAACTTTTTAATGCATTTCCTTTATTTAAATAATTTCCTTAAAATTGTCCGAGTTTTGTGCTATATATAACATGCAAAACTATGAAAATTTAAATCATTAGTACTACTACTACTCAATACTTATTATGGATTTGAAGTTCTTTGTAGTATCTATTGGAATTTTCATGTCCTCTTTTGTTCTTGATTTTGGAGAATGCAGAAATCCTTTGAAGGAACAAATGTATTCATCAGTCATAACAGCAGAAAAGGTATACATATTCTTCTGCAGATCATTATATATTCTTCAATGGAGTAATTAAATATAGAAAAATGTAAATTATTTGGGTGGCTAACCTTTTGTTAGATTACATCTCAATCCATAAAGTTTTAATAAGCATTCAAAATGGAGAGAATATCGATTACGTGTACTGAGGATACAAATGTATCTTTTACATTCAATAAAAAAATTTACATTTTTATCTTTATTAAATGTGTGAAGATACACTTATATCATCAGTTTGGATAATTTGTAGAAACTTCAGAGGTGAGATATAATTTGACAAAAAAAATACTAATTGGAATATATTTGTTACCTTTAAAAATTAATCTGAATTTTAAAAATAAGAAACAAAAACTGCTAGATTTTAAAGGCAATTCAATTTCCCTTTTAATTTTGCAGGAAGAATATGGCCGTGGTACATTTGAGGATACCAGTGATACTATTAACAGAAAGAAACAGTCATCTCTAAATGGTGTTCGTGCCAACAATGATGGTGCTATAGAAGTATAAATTTAAGCCGTGTTTATTATCTATCAGGACTCTTTTATTTTTTGATGTTATTATTATCTTTTACCATACATTTCATATTTGCAGCTCTTTAGTTATATATGACAATTGACAATATTTTATCAGTTTGCAGGAATAATTGTGAATCAAGAAGGAATGATGGGAGCATCAACACAGATCTCTATACATAAACCAAAAGTTGGAAAATGTCAATGGAGTAGTGCCTCTATTATTATTGAAAATGGCGAAGACCAAATTGAAGCGGGATGGATGGTAAGTTAACTAGAAAAATATATATAAGTTTATAACTACAAAATATATATATATTACATTCCTTTATATTTTTAGAATAAGTTTTATATACTATTACACTTGTTTTTAGGCTGATTAATTCTACATTGGTGTAGGTATTCCCGGATTATTATCACGATGATAAACCTAGATTGTATACACACTGGAAGGTACATATATAATTTTGCTAACACCTCCAACACACACTGAATAATGTAATTAAGTGGTATATTACATATATTATTATTTGACCTTAAGATGATTCTCACTATATGTTGTATTAATTTTATATGTTTCGTTACATTTTTTCACAGAGTGCAACATCAGAAGGTTGTTATAATACTGACTGCTCAGGATTTGTAGCAGAAAGCCAAGATACTCCACCAGGGTATGCTTTTCCAAAAATCTCCAACCCAGACACTGGAGAACGCCATGACGTGGAAATTAAAATCCAAATGGTAATTTTTTTTGTTTTACGCTTCTATTAAAATAAAAATTCTTGTAGGAAGTCATACATTTATTTTAATATATAAATATTCAATAGCCAAATATTTAATTATAATTCAGTTGTGAAATTCATGCATACATTCAATTTTTTTTTTTTTTTTTTACACTTCATATCCATATTAATAGATTAATATGTAGTCCATAATTAGTTTGTACTTGAAAGGTAAGGGCTTCATGAAATAAATGGTGATAAATTTACTATTTAAGTATTATACCTTGAAATTCATAATAAGTTGTATATTTTCGAAACAAAATTCTTCTAATGGACCGAAAGGAGTAGTGGATAGACTATTATATTCTTAATAACAACATACCAAATTAAAATTTTCTCCAATTTTATCTAATTTTTAGTTATTTTATTTTATTTTATTTTTTATCTAGTCAAATTAATTTGTGTGATCAATTGAAAGGACTTGAATGATTCCCTGCCCACTTCCTTCTAATAGTTTTTTCTCCTCAGGAAGATGCAGCTATAAAAAATTGGCATCTTGAGATGGATGGCAAGAAGATTGGTTATTGGAGTGGAAATTTATTCGGAAAGATGGGCAGTTTTGTAAACAGTACTATTCGATTTGGCGGTCAAGTTTTCAGTCCTAATAGCGAAAGCCCTCAAATGGGAAGTGGAGTATTCCAAGGAGAGAATCCAGAAACAACGGCTTACATGCAGAATGTTCAAGTTCTTTTTGACAGTTTTGTGAGCCCACCAAGTTATAATATAGCTGAAAGTCGTTGCTATATAATTGGCTTGAAATCTGGGGGTATTCTTAGTGGGTCTCAGTTTTTATTTGGAGGAGCTGGTGGGAAGACTTATGAATGTTTAGATTTATATGAGAAAAAACAATTAAAAATGTAATGAAGTATTGGTGACGGTGAGTATATCCAACTATTATGTTGATTATGATGTAAACGGTGAAACGAGAAAAATATCAATTTAAAGTATTTTTATTTGGGTATAAGTCTAAATAATGCTATTATTTTAATATATGATCGTGTTTTGGTTTCAAATATGTTAGTCAGTATCTTAATTGTAATATCAGTTCAATTCAGGGTTAATTTTCTAATTTTACGGAACTACAAGTTTTGTTTTTAGATATTTTTCACCACCAATTTCATGATTTGACAATTTAGAAAATATTAAAGGCGATAAACATAATTTACCCTTTTGTCCTTTTTTTAAATTTCTTTTTGGGTAACATTTTGGAATGATTTGGCCTTTGTTTGAGTATATGACATTTTCACTAGGTACGCCTTCTAGTAATTTGTTCTAAATTCTGTGTTCGATTATATTCAAATTTTATAGTGGAATACAAATTGCAAAATACAAATTGTAAGTTGTGATTCATTACGTCCAAGTAAAAAAGATAAAATGAAAATATATTTTGAATTATAATTAATGTTTAAAAAATGGTTTTAGCAGAGATGTAACGCACAACAACTTTCAAAGAATTATAAAAGAAGAAAAGGAGATGTAAACGAGTACGCAAATTTTTTCTAAACACAGCCTGCGAATCTCTTGAGAAACTATTGATAGAAATATTACTAACATCGCTTTGTATGAAAAAACAAGAGTTAATAGTAAAGAATCACCTCACTTTTTTTTCGATTGTAGATTGCTCCTTGAATATTTAATTTTTATAATCAACTCCAGAACTATCAATTTGTTGCAATGTAGAAAATGTAAATTTCAATTCTAAATATTCTTTACAAAAATACCTAATTACTCACTTAATAACAATTATAATATATAAATTTTTTAATTTTGTTGAAAGTTTATGTGAGTAACTAGGATACATATATCACGATGTACCATTGATAAATAAGTAATTAATCATCCATAGTAGTACCCAAGGGTTTGACCCAGCGATACATCTGAGAGATGTTTTCAATAGTGCATTACCTACTATCCTTGTGTATTCGACCCCTTAATACTATTTCGATGAGTGCATCTTGCACCGTGGTTGTTGGTAAGGATTTTAAAACTTTTATTGTATTGTGTTTATATTTTCATATACCATTTCAACTCATTAACTTCTAGTGTTTCGAGTTTAGTTGTTGAAATATCTTAATTATGTTAAAACAACATGTATTGATAGAATACGCATATCAAATTTAGACTAATTTATCGCAGGTCAGACAATTAAACGATTGTACAAGAGACTAAAATAACGACTACAATTAAGCCTAACTATAGGAAATGGTTAAATGCAGTAACCATTTCAAAATTTAAGTGAGTGAAAATACATAAGCATCCTTTAAATTTCACTTGTGGTATATACAAATTAAAAAAAAAAATAAAGAAAAGGAAATGGTGTTGGCTTTAAAAAAAAAAGAAAAAAAAAGGAAAATGGGAACGGGCTGGCGGAGGTTGTCTTAAACCTCCGGTTGAAGCAACCTGTTTTATTTCTTCTTCTTTTGATGAGCTCGTTTTTTTAAAAAAAAAAAAAGAAAAGAAAAAAGGTTAAAGGTGATAAATTCTTTTGTTAGTTTATTCACATTCTTGTACTTTTGACCTTTCAAATTTTTAAGGGATTGCTACATTTAATAAAATAGTTATTGCAAATATAATATGACCCGAACTACATACCACAACTATATCGAATATGCATGTCCACCAAACCATATGTGTTGGGTCTCTATATTTACCTGTTCAATGTTGGATTCATAATAGAAGTTTAAAAATAAAATTAAAAAAAATTTTAAAAAAAGTAGTTCAACAGAACGAAAAATTTTCTTTTGTAATTTTGTAATTAGAATGAGGATTGAGGCAAACAAAAGCTGCTTTAATGGATGTGATGGAACATAATCTGCACCTTTTAGGTGTATTATTTTAGCACTTGTTATGGGAGTTCTCATGGGCTTTTGCCCAATGTTTTAATGTTTATTTACAGTTTTAGAGATCGGGCCTAACAAGAAAATAATGTGCAAAAAAGTAGAAGAATTGGAGCGGATGAGTCATGCCTAGAAAGCCCACAAGAATTGTGGGCTAATCAAGAAGAAAGCCCACATAAAAGACCAGCCGATTCTAATTGCAAGAAGGGCAATTTGCGAGAAATCAAATTTCAAAGAGAAAAGAAGTTGCATGCGTGAAAAGTGAATCCAATTGGAAGTCTTAGTGCATGTTTGGTATCGTGATTCAAGTCGTGTTTTGAAACCACTTTTGATTTTATAATATTAAAAGTGTGTTGAGAATGTAAAAAAGTGTGTTGTAAATATAAAAAAGTTTATTGAAAATATAAAAAGGTTTGTTGGGAATGATAAAAAACTATTATAAAACAAAAGTGATTTCAAAACACGTTTTGAAAACGTGATACCAAACATGCCCTTAATTAAATAATCCAATCCAATTGGATTGCAATTGAATCAAATCCATGGGCGGCCATGCGCATGCAAGAATGTAATATGCTGCTAAACTTAAGGGAGAAGCAAAGAAGTTTTGGGCAATTACCAATCCAAGAAAGAATTAAAGAGAGAAGTTGGGAGTTATCAAATTTGAAGAAACTCCATGTGCTTAATTAATTCTCTTTCCAATTAGAAGAAGGTTTCCTTATTCCATTAGGAGATTGGTTAATTGCTGATTTGTATCCCTATATATATGGGATTATTCCTACAAGTTTTGAGACATAAGTTTTTAGATAGAAGTTTTCTAGAAGAAGTTTTCCAGAGAGTAGTTTTCTTAGTTAATTTTATTCTCCACGCAATATACAGTTAATATTCAGTTTAGTTTTCCTCTGTTTTTCTCAGTTCTATTATGTTTTCCTCTGTTTCAATCGCAACTTGGATTTTTCCCGACGGACAGTCTACCATTTGGCCAAACCGCTGGTTACCAGATCGCGAATTCTGGAATTTCAGTACAGTATTCTCTTTTCTCTTTTAATATCTTCTTTTTCTGTGTCTTTCATATTTTATTATGAGTAGCTAATTTCTTAGTTCTGGTATTATGTAAGAAGCGATAATCCATGCATGTATGAAACCCAGGAATTAATCTAAGGTCTAATAAATTATGTTTTAAAATTGCCTGTGTTTATATGTCTAATTACTAAGATTCTATTAAGCCTGATCAACTTAGTTTAATCTGGTAGAGTCAGTGAGTGGCACAACTACCAGCCAAGTAGTACAAGATTAATTGGGTAATAATTTCTAATGCATCGTCAGTAGAAATTATTAGTTTCGGCTTCTTCTAGTTCTTAACGCTTCTATTTGTTAATTAATAAGATTTGCGGGGACCCGCGATCTGTTAGTTAATGTAGTTAGAGAATAATTCTTTTGCGGGGACTCGCGGGGGATTATCGAGAATCTATGGGAGAATTGGGATTATTTGCGGGTACTCGCGGTAATACTATAACTGAAACGGCATAGGTAATTAGACAAGTTAAGAGGTTTATGATTGCATGAATGAGATTAAGGTGGATTTACATAATACCGAAATTTCTTATCATTAATTGATACTTCCTAAGTCTTTGTTTTCATTATTAGCTTAATTATTATTTTTAAGTGACAACTCTAAGGTCTATTTGCATGTTAAAATTGGAATTTGAATTAAATTGCCGTCTCTGTGGATCGACCCTGTCTACTACTATGCTATATTTTCTTAACATATTAATTGCAGGTTTTAAGCAGTACTTTTACTGTATTTGGTAGACCCACGACAATGGTAGACCCACGACAAGTCCTATCAGAACACCACTCTTTTTATTAGTTAAACCAATTTTGACCAATATTCTCATCCTGTCACATTTTGATGGTATTTCATTCTCATAAACATGAAAGAAAAGCAAAAAGGAAAACTTACAATAGCTGGACAAACATAAAATTCCCAAACAAACATCAGTATTTTTCAAATTCCCATTTCTTTCAAACTCCATGCCATCTGAAGGCTTCCTTCAACCTTTTTTCCACCAACTTCTTTTAATAACATTGTGTCGTTTGAAACAGCTTCTCTCAATAGAACTATTTGAATAACTAATTCAATAAAAGAGAAATTTTACGAATCCAAAATGCAGAAGATTAAAAAATGCAGACCAACCAAAAAAGAAAAAATGGAATACAGAATTCTTTCTCAAAAAATAAATGGATTCCTACACCAAAAAAATGAACCATTAATCATAAGAGTTATTTCGATAAAAGTTTTTGTCAAGTTATCCCAGATTATTAATAGTAAAAAGTTTTTTGGTAAGTGTAAAACTTGATAACATAAGTATACAATAGAATATATCTCACCGTATAATAGATGCTTGATAAGGCTGGTAGATCCTAATCAACATGGTGTCTAAATCTGTTTGTTAGATAAACTCCAAATTGATAAGCAAGGCCATTAATTGTTTGCAAGATCGGGATACCGTATGGGTTCGATTTGAGTGTAGGATAGAATCAGAATGGATAAGATCAGACTGTATGATCGTATCATCTTAGACAAAATGTACAGTTGTAAAATGACAGATGATTAATAAAAATTACTTTTATTTATCTTAGTAAATGTTCTTAAAAAATTGATTTGATATTTTTGGGATCGTAGAACAGCAACAATCGGTGTTTTGCAACTCATATGTTTTCTCTAATAAAATGGAACAAGAAAAACATTACATCTTTGTAACACTAATATACATTCGCAGATCGATCCAAGACCTGAATGAGTCTTACATTAACCATGAAATTCAACAAAATAGAATGATGAGTAGAATTTAGACTGAATGTGATAGCAAACTAACTGCACAAATATAGCAAGAGGAATTTTTCCAAATGAAAAGAAGAAAAAATTATATTAGAGAATAGAGATTGATAAACAAAAATTATGCTCGAACAGAAGAGTTACCAATGATGAACTATGAAGCACGGAAAACTTTTACCATTACCATTTTGCAAGAAAAATTGAAAAGCGGAAGAAAACTAAATAGACGGCATATCAATAACAGTTTTTAGGTGAAAATAAAAGAAGAATTAATAGTTGTAAAGAAGACAGTTATTCATTTAACTGCATTCTTGCATCTTTGTACCTCTAAGGTAAGGGTCATTACGTCCACTTAGAACGTTTTTTAGGCATTTTGCCTTTAAATTTTAATAAAGGGTCCCCAATCACCCCCCCAACCCAAATTACTTAATCAGCTGTTACCCTAAAAAAAAAAAAAAGTTAATTATTAATCAGTTTCATTTAGGAAAATAAATGCAATATAATGTGGAATAGATACATGCAACAGTTTCAGGGAGAATGACGGGCAATTTGAATTTGAATTTTTTCTTGAGCTACGTAATCTTTGAAGCTTCACAAATGACGGGCAAATCCAAGAGGAATTCTGAAAAGTTGTTCGAAAAGCACAAATTGTAGATAGAAAAGAAAAGAAACTTTTGAAGAGGCCAATTAAGAAGAAACATCTCCATTTTCAGTTGTACCGTTCAAATTCAGAAAGAGAAAAATGAAAAAAGAAAACTAAAAAAAAATTGAAGGAGCGGCCAGATCAGATAGATTAATTGTGGTT
>VMRK01000482.1:0-26521 GCA_016801395.1 Leptodermis oblonga
TGTTAACCTCCACTGTAAAGTCCGTAACAGAGACTTTTAGCCAGGGATAAAATTGTCAATTCGTGACCATTTTGCACTGTTCATCATATGCACTGTTCATCGCCTGCGTCCTTCGTCTTCTTCCACAACCGAATTAACACCACCCCAATTACCCGAATCCCCAGAAAGCATCATCAAACTCATAGCAACTTCCTCTTGTTTTTGCTCATCAATCTCAGAGGAAGCAGAGGATGAACCATTATTAGCAAACGACATGGAAGAAGATTTAATTATGATTCTCTTGCGGCAAAGGGAAAGTTGCATCGGCGGCCTTGAACGTCTTCTTGGGATTCCCCCGGAGGCCGTACCCAGATTGCCCTGCGATATCAATTCTGGGTTCTTCCAAAGACAGCAGCTTTTTCATGTTGGGTTGCTCCAATTCAGCTGAAATGGCCATTATATGAGACCTCATGTGACCCCCGAGTGATTTCCCACAAGGGTATTTCTTATCGCACCATTTGCACACGAACTTGGATGATTCAAGATCCTCCATTGAGTGTTGCAGAAGTAAATTCGACGAATTCAGCAGAGGAAGAACCAGAAAATAAAAACCCAAATTCAATAAAGCATCAAGAAAGAAAAAAAGCTCAAATCACGGAGCAATGCAGCATTTCTTGATCCAGTTGGGATGGTGGAGCAGCAACAACAACAACTATAGAATAGAGAGGGAAAAAAACAACAAAGCCCAGATCAATAAAAATAACCCCCAATTTGAAAAGGTAAAGGCAAAGTGGGGTTGGGGACACAGATCACAAAGTCTTAAACTTGGTATTCTGCAAGTGAAATAGAAGACGCAGGGGAGCGAGAGCGGTCTCATGAGTGGATAAAAATGGAGTCATCCGGGACGGAGCCGTATGATGCGAGAGTGTCACGTACGGTTTCTTTGAGAAGGGTGTGATACCACCACCTATCAGGCCCAACGAGCGGTCCACGGAGATGCATCCCTACTCACCTGGTCCATGCACATCGCTCTCTCCAGGAGGTTGGCCGCCTATCCTAGATCTTCCCATTTCCAAAGCCTTTGACCTTTGTATTCGTTCGCCAAAAGTCAGAAGTGACAGTTTTTTCGGCTAAGAAAAGAGAGAAAAAAAGAAGGAAAAAAAAAAAAAAAAGAAAGAAGATGAAGGAGAAGACGATGATCAGTGCAAAAGTGATCACAAATTGACTATTTTACCCCCATCTAAAAGCCTCCGTTAGGGACTTCACGGTGGGGATTAACAGAGCGATTATTTTTGCACATTTTTAAAAGCTACATGACTAAAAATCAATTTCTCAAAGTTATGTGATCATTTCTATAATTTTGCCAAAATTCCGTGACCAAAAATGCACTTCACCCTAAATTATATTTGAGGGGTTGGGCGGAAATGCTTGTGCGCACATATTTATTTATATATTTATTTTATTTTCTCAAAACACAAATATCGTCTGTTTCAAATAATATAACTTGAAAAAAATTTGGGAAAATCGTACATTTGATCATCTTTCTTGCCCTCGTTACACTTTTGGTCTCTATTCTATATAAACTCGCACTTTTTGTCCCTCCTCGTTCATATTTTGTCATTTTTGGTCCCTCTTATCAGCAACCAACCGGTTGCTAAGTTAGGGGTCAAAGTGAAATTTTTAAAAAATTGCAACAATTCTTTAGTAAATTGCGAAAAACTAAACCATTTAGAAGTCTGAGAATAGTCACCACGGCAACATCAAGTTGGGGGAATTCGGATCCTTCTTTGTAAATTGTGAAAAACTAATTTTTTAAAGGTATGAGTAATTATTATTTGGCTCAAAAAATTTATAACTTTTTCAAAATGGTTCAAATTATTGTTGACATCATAGGCCAACCGGTAAGAGAGACCAAAAATGCAAAAATGTGAAAGAAGAGAGACCAAAAGTGCGAGTTTGCATAGAAAAATGACCAAAAGTGTAACGAGAGTAAAGAAAAAAAAACCAAAAATAAAATTTTTCCAAAAAAAAATGTATTGGAGGTGAAGTATCGTCTATTTAAAAAACTATCACATTTATGATAAAATATGTCATATATATATATATATATATATATATATATATATAAAACTCTGGCTCTAAGTAACAAATGCTTGAATTTGAATAGCTCAGTGCTAGGTAGCGCTTATTTTCTCACGCCCACCCATGTGTGTTTAATTTTCATGTTGTGCAGATTTCTATTGGCTCCGTTTTTATTCAAAGTGTTAACTTTCAAAAAAAATTTATTTTATTAAAAGAATTTATTTTGAACATATTTGTTTATATTAGATACATTTATTAATATACTAATATATGCTTCATAATTAACCTCTATTTATAAAGTATGAATATAATCTCGTAATAAATTATATATTTTTCAAAGTGAACTCTTTTAATATCAACCCAACAATCCCTTTTTGTTTTTGTTTTCTTCTCAAGTTTATGCGTTCCTATTAATTCTCATAAGTGCATGTATGGCTGGCTTCAATTAATGTTTAGGTCTTAAGTTTATTTTATTTTTAAAGTAAGTTTTAATCTTCAAAATATATTTGAATTATTGTCCCAAGAACAGTTATTTAATCACAATTTATTTTTCCTGAAATTGTTTTTCTCTGTAGTCCATTTTGTTACTAGCTATCAATTATATTATTAACTTCTTTTATTTACCTTCAACTCTATAAAAGATGAACTTATAGTTGGTGTAAATTAGATGGTACATGTGTGATAGGACTTGTCGTGGGTCTACCAAATACAGTAAAAATACTGCTTGAAACTGCAATTAAAATGCTAATAAAATATAGCACAGTAGTAGACAGGGTCGATCCACAGAGACGGCAATTTCATTCAAATTCCAATTAACGTGCAAATAATCCAAACTATGACTAGTAGTCACCTTTGTGTCTCTTAAGAGACCTTAGAGTTGTCACGTAAATTTAGCAAAATAATAATTAAACTAATAATTAAATAAAAGATTTAAACAATTATCAATTAATGAGAGAAAATTCCGGTATTATGTAAATCCACCTAATCTCATGCATGCAATCATAAACCTCTTAACTTGTCTAATTACTTATGCCGTTTCAGTTATAGTATTACCGCGAGTCCCCGCAAATAATCCCAATTCTTCCATAGATTCTCGATAATCCCCCGCGAGTCCCCGCAAAGGAATTATTCCCTAACTACGTTAACTAACAGACCGCGAGTCCCCGCAAACCTTATTAATTAACAAATAGAAGCATTAAGAACTAGAAGAACCCGAAACTAATAATTCCTACTGACGATGCATTAGAAATTATTACCCAATTAATCCTGTACTACTCGGCCGGTAGTTGTGCCACTCACTGACTCTACCAGATTAAACGAAGTTGATCAGGCTTAATAAAATCTTAGTAATTAGACATATAAACACAGGCAATTTAGAAACATAATTTAATTAGACCTTAGATTAATTTCTGAGTTTCATACATGCATGGATTATGGCTTCTTACATAATACCAGAACTAATAAATTAGCTACTCATGATAAAACACGAAAAACATATAAATATAAAAGAAGACATTAAAAGAGAAAAGAGAATACTGTACTTGAATTTAAGAATTCGCGACCTGACAACCGCCGGTTTGGCCAAACGGTAGACTGCCCGTCGGGAAAATCCAAAGTTGCAATTGAAACAGAGCAAAACCGAACAGAACAAGGAAAACTATACTAGCGCGAAACTGTATCTTACGTGAGAATTACTTGTAAAATAAGAAACTATTCTCTATAAAATTTGTCTAGAAAACTTCTGTCTAAAAACTTATCTAAAAACTTGTATTTAAAAACTTGTGTCTCAAAGTGCAGGAATAATCTCATATATATAGGGATACAAATCAGCAATTAACCAATCTCCTAATGGAATAAGGAAACCTTCTTCTACTTGGAAAGAGAATTAATTAAGCACATGGAGTTTTTTCAAATTTGGTAACTCCCAACTTCTCTCTTTAATTCATTCTTGGATTGGTAATTGCCCAAAACTTCTTTGCTTCTCCTTTAAGCTTCGCAGCATATTCCATCTTGCATGCGTGTGATTGGCCACCATCGGATTGCATGAAGCTGCCATTGGCTTGGATTCCAATTGGAATTTGGATTGCATCTTAACCACCATTCGAATTGAATCCAATTGGATTATCTTTTTTTTTTTTCCAATCAAGATTCCAATTAGAATCACTTCCACGCATGCATGTAATTCCTTTTTCTTGTTTTGGACTTTGATTGCTCTTGCCTAGGCCTCTCTCTCGCAATTAGCATCGGCCGACCTTTTCTATGGGCTTCCTTCTTGGTTTAGCCCGCAATTCGTGTGGGCTTTTCAGGCGTGACTCATCTGCTTCAATTCTTTCACTTTTTTGCACATTCTTTTCTTCTCATGCCCGATCTCCAAAACTGCAAATAAACATTAAAACCTTGGGCAAAAGCCCGTGAGAACTGCTATAACATGCAAGTGCTAAAATAATTCACCTAAAAGGTGCAGATCAATCTGTTTGGTAAAAAAAGTAAACTTTCACAGTATAATTTTTTATAAATATTGATACTAAGTACTTAAAATAATTAATTTGACACAATTTGTTCCATTTATATTCTTATTTTTTAAGTGTGAGCTAATTTGTAGATCACAAATAATTATATTAGTTATAATATGGGGAGTCAAAATTTTAAAAGTGAACTCTTCTATTTGAAAAAATAAAAATTTAAATAGACTCTTCTAATAGAACTAAAATAATATATTTTATCCTAATAAATATTTTTTTTTCTTTAACTAACTATGGTATACTATTTGAATCACTAGTCAAACAAGTCAATGATAAATGTATAAATAAAGGAGGCCACACTGACAGTAAATTAGTTGAGAATTATTGAAGATATTAGGATCTAGAAAGTTGAGTCGCGAGTCAATTAAAGTATGATTTAAAAATTTTAACGCTTAATTACTTTTACTTTTTCTTTTTGTTTTATTCCAAAGAAGAAAAACCCAAAATTAATCAATTAACATTCTAACATACATTTTCTTATGGCTTTTCAAAGTCATAATCCACACGGCCTTTTTCTATGTGGTCTTTGTTCCCCTTCACAAAGTATCTGGGGAAGGGGCTAAAATATTTCTATTATTCCACTCTTATTTATTTATTTATTTATTCCACTAAGTTGTTAAGTTTATTTTATTTTTAAAATCTAAGTACTAATATTCAAACTATAATTGAATTATTGTCCCAAGAACAATAATTTAATCACAATTTTATTAATTTTCCTGAAATTGTTTTTCTCCGTAGTCCATTTTGTTACTATTAATTAAATTATTAACGTCTTTTTTTTTTCTTTTTTTTTTTAACCTTCAACCCCGTAAAAGATGTATCTATGGCTGGTATAAATCAGATGATATTTCTGTTCCAAAAAACTACTTTCAATATTAATGTATACTTTTTTATGAATATTAATGTACAATACTTAAAATAGCTAATTTTTGACACAATTTATTTCATTGATATCCTTACCTTTTAAGTTTGAACTAATTGTCAATCATAAATAATTATATTAATAAATGTATGGTGAGTCAAAATTTTAAAAGTGAACTCTTCTATTAGAAATATATATATATATATATATATTTTTTATGAAAATAGACTCTGAACGAAAAAAAGTATAATTTATCCTTATAAATATTTTTATTCTTTAACTAACTATGTTAGAATATTTGAATCACAAGTCAATGATAAATATATAAATAAAGGAGGCCACACTGACAGTAAATTAGTGGAGAATTATTGAAGATAATTAGGACGTAGAAAGTTGACTCGCTAGTCAATTAAAGTATGATTTAAAAATTTTAACGCTTAATTACTTTTACTTTTTGTTTTTGTTTTATTCCAAAAAAAAGAAGAAAAACCCAAAATTAATCAATTAACATTCCAACATACTTTTTCTTATGGCTTTTCAAAGTCATAATCCACACGGCCTTTTTCTATGTGGTGTTTGTCCCCCTTCACAAACTATGTGGGGGAAGGGGCTAAAATATAAATTCTATTATTCCACTCTTATTTATTTATTTATTCTACTTCAACCGATTAACAAACGCGTAAAGGAATAAAAATTCACATTGAGTATCTCGTTTGAAATTTATTTAAATAGTAATTTTTATAGAAATTCTATTCTTTCTTAATTATTTTTGATGATCTTCGGTGCCGATGAGAGAGCTAAATAAGTACTAAATATAGGACTATTATCGTAAAAAAAAGAAAAAAAGAAGAAGATTTAATTGAATGTCGTAGAATTAAAGTATATTTCAGTTAATTAAGATCAAAATAAAAATGAAAATATATTAAATTTTTGTTCCCACTATTTTCTGATGAGGTCGTACGTGTACAACAACCTTAATCTTACAAGTCGAGGCTATTAGAAAATTTATGGAATAGTCAGATGAATAAAATTGGAAATTGGTGGGAGCTCCCCCTCCTCTTTTGCGTGGTTGATTCTTCAAATTTGGCTTCTTAAGTCTTGTTATTTAATTGGGATATAAAAAAACATTAAGGAGTCTTGTTACGCTCAATAAATAGTGTGAGGTAATGGCATAAACGATAGAATTTGATTGAAAAGCGCTAGTTCATGACTTAGCGATAAGTATTGTTTCTTAACTCATTTCTCATCAATTTAGACCCTCGAAAACCCAAAAATTCATACTTTTATTTTTGCTCATCAACCTTTTCTATGTTTTCACCCATCAAACTTTTCCATGTACGCCAACACAAAATTGCGTGCTCCCCATCAAATTGCGTGATTAATTCTTGTCATGATCTAATCCAACATAATTTTCCATGGCTTTTCAAAGTCATATTCCACACGGTGTGGTCGCAAAGTAATGTTTAGTCCCTCCATCATCTTCACTTTTCAACATTTTATCAAAATATATTTGTCATTCTAATTACTTATTACATTTTATTTCTAATTTGTCTTTACCGGCAAAATATTTATAGTAATTCCTTACATTAATTCCTAGTATTCCACTTGAAATATTATTAATGAAGAGTGTTTAATTATTATTTTGAAACATTTTGTACAAAGTTAAAATGATTTAAAAATTGTAAAAGAGTTTAGATCCTCTATCAAAATTTTCATATTTTATTGTGTAAGTTCTTAAAACTGTGTAAGTTCACTTACAACTTTGGCTACGAATAAAATCCTAGTTATTTAGTTTGTACTTATTTTAAATTGATCCCAAACTGATACCAGAAGAAAAAATTATTTTAAAGAGATTATTAGTTTACGAAAATTTTAATAACCAAAGTTTCATCTAGATTATAGCCGCTTGTGCAAATGGTCAGATTCCAAGTGAAATGTGAACGGGTTTACCCTTTACATGTGTTGGCCAGTCACACTCGGTTGAAAACGAATCATGGTTTATGACTCTTGGATTCTTTCTTCTGTTTTTGAATATAATATTGCGGCTGTGGTGGGGGCTTTATCTCAATAATTGTGATCTTATTGGTACACTTCTCACCCATCTCAAAACTAGTTTAGCAACAACTAAATTTGAATTAGAAACAAACTAAATCGCTAGTTATTAAGTTTAGTTTAATTTTTCCAACATTATATGGCAAAGGGTATGATGAAAAAAAAATTTGAAAATAGAAATTTCTACTAAAATAAAATTTATTTTTAAAATTAAACTATTCTAATAAAATGGAAGGAGTATAGTTGATTACAGATAGTAAGGTACAACACATAAAATAAGCAATTTGATACGACACCCTTATTTCTAAATAAGTATTAATTGTGAATGACACATTATTATATTAACACTGTATATAATATAAACAAATAAAAACTCAATTTTATTTTATTTTGTTAAACATGATTTTTTGATAATATATCTAGATTCTATCCGCGTTTACAAATCATGGCCGGCCTTTATTAGTGGAAGACGTACTCTTGGTCATGTTGACGAAAGAAGACGGTCTCTTTATTGTGTATTTTTAATTTCATGTTATTATATATATATATATATATATATTCCCTGAAATGAGAACCAAAATTAATTGAAGGCTATTTTGATTTCTCCGACAATTGATTAATCAATATGGCGTTGATAAAGGAAATTAGCATAATGATTCTGTACTTGATGATGACGATGATTTGCAGTGGAGCTGGAACTGGTATGAAAACAGATAAAGCGGCTCTGCTTGCATTCAAAGCTGCCATTATTTCCGATCCATATTCTGTTCTTGCAAACTGGAATGAGAGCACTCATGTATGCAAATTCACCGGCGTCCAATGCGGCAGCGGCCATGAGCCTCACCGTGTGGTGGTGCTTGATCTCTCTTTTTGTGGTCTTGTTGGTACGCTCTCACCCTTCATTTCCAATCTTACACAACTAAGAGAATTAGATCTAACTGATAACCATTTCTACGGCCACATTCCATCTCAACTTTCTTCCCTTGGCAAGCTTGAACAACTCATCCTTGTGAACAATGACTTTAGTGGTCCGATCCCCTCAGATTCCTTCTCTTATCTTCGGAACCTTAAATGGGTGAGTATGTGGGGAAACAAATTAAATGGCCCAATCCCGCCCTCTCTGTTTACCAACTGCACTGTTTTAGAACATTTAGGTCTCTCTGAAAATCAGCTCAGCGGAAGAATCCCACCAGAAATTGGGAATTGTCCTGGTTTGGATGATCTCTACTTGTCCAATAACCAACTCACAGGAGAAATCCCTTTCTCCTTAACCAATGCAACGCAGCTTCAGTAGTTCGAGGCTTTCTACAATCAACTGTCTGGCGAACTTCCGGTGGACATAGTATCACGGCTGCCAAATATCAATTTGCTCCGCTTAGGATACAACAACATGACCAGTCAAGACAGCACACACACTAATCTACAACCATTCTTTACTACTCTCTCAAACTGCACTCAACTTTGGTGGCTCGGAATAGCAGGAATGGGGCTCGGAGGGAGCTTTCCTAGTTCCATTCCTACAAAACTCCAAATTTTGTTTTTGGAAGAAAATCAGATACATGGAGAAATCCCTTTGTCTTTAACCAATGCAACGGACCTTGGGTACTTGAATGTTGAACACAATCAACTATCTGGTGAACTCCCCCTGGCCATAGTTTCACGACTGCCAAATCTCAATAATCTCCACTTATCATACAACAACATGACTAGTCAAGACGGCAACACCAATCTAGAACCATTCTTGACCGCCCTCTCACACTGCACTCAACTTAGGGAGCTCCGATTAGCAGGCATGGCGCTTGGAGGGAGCTTGGCTCATGTCATCACAGGAATTCCGGAGACTCTCGAGACTTTGGATTTGAAAGAAAATCAGATACATGGCTCATTCCCCAGATACTTACCACAAATATATTAATTACATATACGTCGTACGTACTTGTTTGTTCCAACTGTTAAAATGGTAATTGAGGTTTTAGTTTTTCTGGCCGGTTTGCGGTCTGTGTCGATTATTTTCTATCAGATTTTAATTATCTGAATCGTCAAATAGAAAAGTCTCTCTCAAAATCTGAAATTAATTCTTTCAGTTATTAAATATAACGTTTTAGTTTTTCTAAACTTATTATAAAAGTAGCATAAAAATGAATCCTTTGCTCTGAGCACTTCTTGAATACATCAAAAGCTATACCTATACATGATAGTTTTTATTACTCACTCTGTTCCACTCAAAGAGTTCTCTTTGTATTACTATTTTTAGTAATACCAAGTGGACTCTTTGATTGGGACGGAGGGAATATTATTTTAGAAACATGCAATACATTAGATATTATATGCGATAAATGATATTTCATAAAATATATGCGACACTTTTGATGCCAAACAAGATGCTTGCGTCTGAATATCTTCTTGGCTTATCCAACTATATATATGATAAGAATGTTCGACCAAGATGTTGGTCTTGGTGGGTTAAAAAAGGTTCAAATACTTGGAAAAGTTGGTTATTCCATATTCTTCCTTGCTGAATTCTTTGGCATTTGTGGGTGACAAGAAATAAAAAAAAATTTGAGGATGGAAGTAATCAGCCACAACAAAATACTCTTGTAAATTTACAGTTTTAGAAAGAACGCCCTATAATTTATAGGTCTCATCACCAGTCTACTTTATAGTTTTTATCTTTCACGGGCTTAATTTTGTAATTTTTAAGCCACCCAAACTTTATTTTGAGATATGAACAATTTAATGGAGAGTGTAAATATAATTTTGCAAAACAATAAAATCCTTGTCACCTATTTTAAATTCTACCATATGGTACGGTAGTGAATTGCCTCTTTCACTGAGAGCATACATATATACACGGAATAAATTTTATATTCAACAGGTCAGACGATTTGATGGCACTTGTGTGCCCTATTTAATTATTTTATTTTTTTCTCTTCAAAACACACATATTGCTTGGATGAATTTTTAATCGATTTTAAAAACTGGAATATCGCTTGTTTTAAAAAGGTACCAATCGAAGAATAAAAAAATATTAATTCTAGGGGGTAAACAGTCATTTGTTTAAAAAGTAGTGCATATTTAAAAAAGTATCACCTGAAAAAAAAGAAAAAGATCATATATAGGCTTAATTATTGAGAATCCTTGCGAGTCAAATTAGGGTGTGATTTAAAATTTTGAAGGCTTAATTACATATTGAATGCATATTAATAGTTCAATTAGACCAAAATGTGATGATAGTCTACTCAAGATTCCATTTTTGTCTAATAATTAATTAACATTCTTGTCATGACCGATTCAAAGAGGAGAAAATAATAATAATAATAATATCCACATTATGTGCATCTCGATTGAAATTCCTTTAAATAGTAAATTTTTCTTATTTTGATGATATTTGGTGTTGAAGATAGAGCTAAAAAATGACTAGATAGGAGACTATTGACTGTGGCCAATCGTTGAAAAGGAAAATCTGATTTAAAGTATTTCAGTCAAAATCCCAAATATAAATGAAACTTAATTGAATATTTTTTTTCCCACCAAGCTTCTCTGTTGAGATCCACTCATATATTTTTTTCTTATTTATAAAGTCCCTCTACAAACAAATCCTAAGTACGACGTTTCACAATATAAGTCATTTTAATTTTTATCAAAATATTTGTCATTCTATTATTTTATTAACGGAGAGTGTAATGAAAGTTAATTATTACACCTGATGTATTTTCCAAGTGGCTGAGTTTGTCCACTGAGGTTCCATCATTCTCATCAACAAATGGTAATTGCCCAAGTCATTTTAATTTTTTAATTTTATATTAGATATGTATCATTCTAATTATTTTATTAATGAAGAGTTTAATTATTATTTTAAAATATTTTTTAATTTATGTGTAAAAAACTAAAATGGAAAAACATATGAAAGCGTTTAGATATTCTATCTAAGTTTTCATATCTTATCTGTGTAATATATTTTGTTTCACTCACAATATTGACCACTAATAAAATCTTGGTTATTAAAGTTTGTAAATTTTGAATTAGTCCGAATAGGGAACGAAAAAAAATTTATTTTAAAAAAAGTTATTAATTTATTAAGGTATTACCTAAATTTGACGTAGACTATAGATCATCAAATTCCAAGTCAAAACGAATCATGGCTTATGAGAACCATTCCCTTAATTAATTTGACTTGGGATGATAAATGAAAAAAAAGTAGTTCACCAAAGAAGACGGTCTGTTTGTTGTGTATTTTGAGTATTTATTTATTGTTTAGTTTAGTTCTCTCAAATTAAATCAGAACCAACCTTTAATTAATAAGCATTATGATCTCCTTATACCTGCTGCTACATTGTTATTTACATTGTTAATTTTAGCCACAGAGTTCCAACCAACTATAACAAAGTGGTGATAAAAAATGGAAACAGTGAAATTGATAAGTTCACTGTATGTAACAGAGTTTCACCTGAAAATGAGAATTGAAACTAAAATGCATCTACAAGAAGTGATTTTAATTTTCTATTATAGGTAAAAATATTTGTGATCATGCTATCTGTTTCAGATAGTAATAAAACACTTCTGTTTCAGATTGAAATTTATGTAATAAAATTTAGTGACACCATGAGATGTAACAAATTTAGTTGCATTTGTAAGTGTAATAAGTTTAATGACATTTCATTTTGTAATTATTTTAAATAATGATACCTATAAATGTAGTAAAATTTAATGACATATATAAATGTAACAAATTTAGTTACATTTGGAAGTGTAATAAATTTTAATGACATTTCATTATGCAGTAATTTTAGATAATAACACCTATAAATGTAGTAAAATTTAATGACATTTCTAAATATAGCAAAATTTATGACACATGCAAAGAAGTCACAAAAATAGTGTCGCTAGTGGCAACTTTTATAACACATGCAAAGATGTCACAAAGTCTGGAACCGAAAAAAATACTATTTTAGATTATTAATTAGTGGAGATTTCTTTTATTATGACCTAATTAAATTTCATCTAGATTACAGCAGCGTGTACAAAGGTACAATATTCAAATGTTAATGGGGGTCCAAAGGGGCCGAAAAAGTCTTTGGAGGCAGGTGCAACATCCACCCGCCTCCAATAACTAATTATTGGAGGCGGGTGGATGTTGCACCCGCCTCCAAAGAGATTTGGAGGCGGGTACATTCCAAATCTCTTTGGAGGCGGGTGCAACATCCACCCGCCTCCAATAATTAGTTATTGGAGGCGGGTGGATGTTGCACCCGCCTCCAAATCTTTTTTGGATAGCTCAATGGAGGCGGGTGAAGCCAAAACCCGCCTCCAAAGTGTTTTGCAAATTTTCCAATTTCATTATATGAAAAGGAGGCGGGTGCATTTTTGCAAAAGTTTTAATACTAGTTCAAAAAAAAAAAAAAATTTTGGGATCGTTGAAAATAATTTTAATAATTTTTCGAGATTCTAGTGAGGCGAAAAATTAGTAAGTAATAAAAATTACAATTTTTAGAAGGAAATATAGAAATATATATTTTCTATTTTAATATGAAATACATAAATATATGGCCTAGTGGTAAATTTAATATGCAAGAGTCAAGTGAATCTGAAGGCGCGAGGGAGCTTGGCTCATGTCATCACGTACAGGAATTCCGAAGGCTCTCAGGATTTTGGATTTGAAAGAAAATCAGATACATGGCTCAATTTCAATTCCCCAGGCCTGGGATAGGCTATGCTAATCCTTGAATAATTCAATCTGTTCATCTGTTAAATGGTAATTAAGGATCGAATTAATTAATGTTGCCTCCATCCTTTACTCGAATTAATATCCTAATTTTTTTCCTTTATTTACTAACAAATATATGTTACTCGAACTCAACTCTCACTCTCGCAACTTATGGCATGCGACGTTCATAATCTAAAGTTTTTGTTGTTTTAAGTATACTTATTTTTGTGATCGTTGGATCTATGATGCTATATTTTAGTTAATCTAAATCTGAAATTAATTCTTTCAATTATTAAATATAAGGTTTTAGTTTTTTAAGCTTATTATAAAAAAAAGTAGGCATAATTTAACTAAATGAATCCTTTAAATGTGCACATAATCCTATTAAAACGCGTTTTCAGATCTTCTGTCCACCTTTACTCTATCTACCCTACCCTCTGTCTACATAGTGAAACTATATCGTTTTAATAAAATTTTATAAAATTACTCTTTCTTTACGATCCGTTTGGTTGAACGGAATTAGAATTGAATTGGAATTGGAATTCTATAGAATTAAAATGTAAAATTAGAATTGCAAATTCACTTGAATTCTATTATTTGGTAAAACAATAGAATTGTGTAGAAATGGAATTGCAATTTTAATTTTTTGTTTGAATAATATAAAATTTTATATAGAATTAGAATTCATTTATAATAGTAAAATAGTCATATATATATATGTATATATATATTTATTGTATTATTAATTATAATAGAGTTCAAATTGACCGACAAGATCCAATTCGACTGAACCAAACAGTTTGAATCAAGTTCGATGTATCCCGAAAATGGCCGGTTCGGTTCGGTTGAGTTCGCGCGCTACCCCGAATTAACACGTTTTGTTTTTGTTTTTCTTTTAAGTAACTTGAAAATGTCCTACAATAACAAAAACAAAAACCCCAGTCCGCCTGCCAACAAATAGAAAAAAAAATAAAAATTACTGTACCCAAATAAAAAACCCCAGCCCCAGCCCCAAACAAACCGCCCAGTTCCAGATTCAACAGAAAGAAGGGGAGCAGATTTTATGAATTTTTTTAGAACAATAATGAATTGCTACATTTTTTATGAAGACATTTTCACAGTTGGATCTGTTGCTGCAAAGAAGAATATATGCATACGAATTCTTCCCACCCAAGATGAATGAGTATTAAGTACTATTGTTCTAGTTTAAGATTACTTGTATTTTTCTAAATAAGGTAATTGGTAAAGTAAAATAATAAAAAGTATTAACTACGTAGTTTTGACAGTTAGATAGGAAGCAATTAAAAACAGTTCTTAGACTAACAAAAATATTACTTCATTCATTTCATTAGAAGAGTCCACTTTGTATTGTTAAAAACAGTATTACAAAGTGGACTCTTCTAATATAACAGATGAAGTAATTAATTCCAATAACACCCAATTCGATCAACTTCATTCCACAAACAAAACCATGGCACCTACTCAAATGATGTTATTATATACTCCTTCTGTCCCACTCAAAGAGTCCACTTTCAAAAAAATATCTTGTTTCATTTAAAAAGTCTACTTTGAATTTATTTACATTATATACCCTTACTAATATTATAATGTGTGGTTCATAATCAATCATTACTTTTAAAGTAAGGATATGACGAAAAATTTGGTGGTAAATTACTTATTTTAAATGTTGTACCTCACACCCGATAATAAATTGTACATATTTCAAAGTGGACTCTTTGAGTGGGACGGAGGGAGTACTATTTATTCGTTTCATTAAAGAGTCAATTTTTATAAATATAACTTCTTTTCAGATATTAAGGTACAAAATATAAAATAACTAATTTGACATTATTTGTTTCATTTAAACTATTATGTGAGTTAATTATAGACCAAACATAATTACATTAATTAATAAAAGTATAGGAAAAAATTTAAATCTAACCTTATCTATTAAAATTAAATAAAAATTTGAAGAGCTGATTCTCTTAATAAAACACGTGCTCTCAACTTAAAAAGAAAAGAAAAGAAAAGCTGACGTTATAGGAACGACCCAAAACATGGAACATCACTTAATAATGGATCATGAAAAAGGAAGATTGGGTTGGATTGCTTGAATGTGGTGAAGTTAAAGTAATTCAGTCAAAATTCCAAATGTAAATGAAAGTAGATTGAATAAATTCTGTTTCACTATTTTCTTTTGAGATCGTGTATAACAACCTTAATCAAGTTGTAGTCTCCTTTAGCGTCATATATTAAACGTATATTTTAGTTTTTTCGAAAATAAAATGGACACTTCTAATGGAACGGAACAGAAAGAGTATAAGGTTTTAGTTTCTCTAAGACTATTATAAAAGTATCATAAAATAACGCAATGAATTCTTTGGTGCGCGAATGATCGATCGAATGATGTAAATCGAATGATCGATCTTTAATTAACTATGTAAGCTAATCAAAAGTGTACATTAGTGTACTAAGATTGTAAAATAATAAGGTGATAAGCTACGTAGAAATAATAATCTGCTACACTACTGAATTATTTCGGCAATCGATACACTTAAATCACATAAAAATAGTGATTACATATCCGACCCATACCCTCACGAATTTTGTTCAAGCATGACCAACATCCAAAACAAAGAGAACTTTAGAAACACTATTGAAAATTTTGCAAAACTGCACCCGTCTCCTTTTGGTGTTTCGGAGGTTGCACCCGTCTCCAAACTTTTTTCTGGCCTCCTTAGAGGCAGGTGTTTGGATTACTTTTTGACTCTCTGTGTTTATGTGCATATTAAATTATTAATAGTTCAATTAAGCCAGAATTTGATTCACTTAATTTCAGCCAAGTCATCAAATCAAATTTGCATGGGTGGGACATTCAATAACAATCCATACTCACTACGTATTACTTAAATAACACTTAATCCGACATAATTTTTCATTCCATGGCTTTTCAAAGTCATATTCCACACGGGTTTTCCTCTGTGGTTTTGTCCACTCTTAAATTTACGTTTATATCCCCCCATTTTGTCAGAAAAAAAATAAAATTAAAATATTGTATATCTTTACTAATATAATATTATATAATAATAAATTATACAATTTTTAAACATGACCTAGACGGAGGGAGTATCATATATATATAAATTGTTGAGTTCCCTCATATGAGTACCAAAATTACACAGGCCCTAAAAGGACACCAAGAGCGCAACATCATGTGTTTGTGGAGCCATCTAATTTTGAGGGGACTCTTTCAAAAAAATCAGTGCACCACTTAAAATAGCCATCAACAATTGATGATGGTCTACTCAAGATTCACTGAATTTCAACCAAGTCATCAAATATGGGTTGGAACTCCATAACAATCAACAGTGACTATTAATTAATTAACACTTAATTCAACTCAATCCAACATAAAGTAGCTTTTTTATGGCTTTTCAAAGTCATATTCCCCGTGGGTTTTCCTTTGTGGTCTTGTCCCCTTGACAAAGTATGTGGGGGGGAGGAAAGGTGTAAAATATAAATTCTATTATTGCACTCTTTTAGTATTTATATTTATGTTCCCACTGAGGATCCCTCGACGGGGAATCCGAACTCTTCATATATATTTAGTTCTTGATATATGAGATGTTTACCTATATATTAATTAACTCAGAGATACGATTTTCTGTCCGAACTAATTTTTGTTCAAGATATTAAAACCACGTCTTTAATATGAAAGAGAACAGATTTTATATTTCCGCATCAATAAGAAAATAAGAGGTATTCTTATTCTCCAATTAGCTAGTTTCTCATCCAGACCACTTGCTCTCTGTCGAATATTTTAACATTCTTGTCATGATTTAACCCAACATAATTTTCCATGGCTTGTAGCTATCAAGGCCCTGTTTGTTATCACAACTCAAATCATAATTTGATTTTTATTTTGATTTTATAATAATATTTCATCATTTTTAATAAACTTTTTTTACATTTTCAATAAACATTTTTATATTTCCAAACCATAGTTTGAGTTGTGATATCAAACAGGGCTCAAATGTGCTTCACGCACAATATATCTATTTACTTTCCTGATGGAAAGAGAACATATTTTACATTTCCCCATCACTAAGAAAATAAGAGGTATTCCCACATCTTTCTTCCTTCTTCTCCAATTAGTTTCTCACCCAGAGCACTTGCGTCCAACATTTTAAGTCACTATTAATTAATTAACATTCTTGTGTTGACTTAATCCAACCTAACTTTCCATGGTTTTTCAAAGTCATATTCCACACGGTGTGGTCTTGTCCCTTCACAAGTATTCAGGGAGTGAGTAGTATTAAATATCATTCTATTGAAGGCGATTTTCTCAAACAATCAATTAATATGGTAGTGATCAAAGAAATTTGCACGATGATCCAGTGCTTGTTGATGTTGATGATGATGATCTGTGGTGAAGCTGGAACATATCTGGAAACAGATAAAGCGGCTCTGCTTGCATTCAAAAGGGCCATTGTTTCCGATCCAAATTCCGTTCTTGCAAACTGGAAGGAGAGCACTCCTCTATGCCACTTCACCGGCGTCGAATGCAGCGGCCGCGACCATGATCTTCACCGTGTGGTTGCGCTTCATCTCTTTGATTATGGTCTTGTTGGTACACTCTCACCCTTCATTTCCAATCTTACAGAGCTAAGAGAATTAGACATAACTAATACCCAAATTTATGGCCTCATTCCACCTGGAATTTCTTCCTTTGGCAACCTTGAAGTATTCAAACTTGAAGGGAATAACTTGAGTGGTCCGATCCCAGATTCATTCTCTAATCTTGTCAACCTTAATGAGTTTAGTGTGAAAGGAAATAAATTAAATGGAACAATCCCACCCTCTCTGTTTTCCAACTGCACTTTTTTACAATATTTAGATCTATCTGAAAATCATCTCAGCGGAAGAATCCCACCAGAAATTGGGAGTTGTCCAAGTTTGTGGAATCTCGAATTGTACACAAACCAACTCACGGGAGAAATCCCTTTCTCCTTAACCAATGCAACGAAGCTTCTATATTTGGAAGTTGAAGACAACCATTTATCGGGTGAACTTCCAGCGGCCTTAGTTTCGCGGCTGCCAAATATTTGTTATCTCCACTTATCAAACAATGAGATGACTAGTCAAGACGGCAACACCAATCTAGAACCATTCTTCACCGCCCTCTCAAATTGCACTGAACTCATGGAGCTCGAATTAGTCGGAATGGGGCTCGGAGGGAGCTTGCCTGGTGGAGGAATTTGGACGAGACTCGAAATCATGTTATTGCAAGAAAATCAGATACATGGAGAAATCCCTTTGTCTTTAACCAATGCAACGGACCTTTACTACTTGAATGTTGAACACAATCAACTATCCGGTGAACTTCCCGTCGCCATAGTATCACGGCTGCCGATGATCAATACTCTCCTTTTATCATACAATCAGATGAGCAGTCAGGATAGGAACACCAATCTAGAACCATTCTTTACCGCCCTCTCAAACTGCACTCAACTTTTGGAGCTCGATGTAGAAGGAATGGGCCTCGGAGGGAGCTTTCCTCTTTCCATTTCAACAAAACTCCAAGGTTTGTCAATGCAAGAAAATCAGATACATGGAGAAATCCCTTTCTCTTTAACCAATGCAACGCAACTCAGAAGCTTGAATGTTGAACACAATCAACTCTCCGGTGAACTCCCCGTCGCCATAGTATCACGGCTGCCGATGATCGATTATCTCCAGTTATCATACAACAACATGACCAGTCAAGACGGCAACACTAATCTACAACCATTCTTTACCGCTCTCTCAAACTGCACTGGACTTGTGGAGCTCCGATTAGCAGGCATGGGGCTTGGAGGGAGCTTGGCTCATATCTTTGAAAGAATTCCGGAGAATCTCGACATTTTGGATTTGAAAGAAAATCAGATACGTGGCACAATTTCAATTCCCCAGGCCTGAGATAGGTTATGCATTATGATCCTGGCTAGGAATTAATCTGTTTCTTCCCTAATAATTATTTAGTTCAATCAGTTAAGGGATTCTTCCATAGTTGGCATTAAGGGATAAGGAATTAATTGCTTCCATCCTTTACTGCATCAGCCCTGATCATTAATTTGTTCAACATAATATGTTCAAATTGTTGTTTTACTTAAAAAATATTTTGGATGAGTGATCTTCGATCTCTCTTACTCCCTCCATTCCATTAAACCCTACATCCTAAACCCTAAACTAAGTGTTAAGGTACAACATCTAAAAAATGACTAATTTGATACTATTTATTTTATTTGTATTCTTTCTTATCAATTATGGGATAATTGCGAACCACACATGATTATATTAATAAGGGTAGGAGAAGTAAAAAAATTTAAAAGTGGACTCTTCTTTTGGATTAAAAAATATTTTTCAAAATGGACTATTATAATATAACATGGTTGGTATTATTTACTCTGTAAATTATAGATATGGCCTAAGAGCTAGTTGTCAATCTCTCATTCTCCTCTCTACGTCGATTTTCTTTTTATTATGCTTACAATGCGCAAAATTCGAACTCATACATCAGAGTTAAAAGACTCTCTCATTAATCATCCTACCAACTCTCCATTCTCTCTACTTTAAGTCTAACATGTCATTCCACAATTATCACTTAAAAACAATAGTTGTCCACCATGCAATTTCGGTATTTACTACTCCCTTCGTTCCAATAGAAGGGTTCCTTTTGACAAATGTACAACTTATTGTGAGTGTCAATGTACAATACCTAAAATAGCTAATTTGACATAATTTATTCTATTTATATCATTACTTATTAAGTATGGGTTACTTGTAAACCACACATGATTAGATTTGTAACGATAGGAAGAGTAAAAAATTTAAAAATGGACTATTCTATTAAAACAAAAAATATTTTTCAAAGTAGACCTTTCTAATGGAACAAAAGAAGTATTAATTTAGTCGGTCACTTCGTCACCTATAAACTCATAAAAAGTTAGAATTGATAAAAAAAAATAAATAAAAGAGGAAGGTTATTTGAATCACTAGTCATACAAGCCATAAACAAACAAATAAAGGAGGACTTACTGTAAATGTTGTTGAGAATTGAGATGTATTAGCCTATTATTAGGTGGAGAGTTGACTCGCGAGTCAATTGGAGTACAATTTGAACAGTTTAAGGCTTAATTACTTTTCTCTTCATGCCTCCCGCCGCGTGAGTGGAAACCCTCCCCAGACGGTTGTATTTGATTAGAATTAGCTATTTCCGACCTTGAGTTTCTCGACCGGTGCTCATCTTGTCATTGCTCTCGCGGAACAATTGAGATAGATGTCGGAAAACAAGTGAGGAAGGCTTGGGAAGCCTTCAAACCGTAACTCCGTGGCCCTAGAATAAGCCTTCATGTATTTGATTTTTGTGATGGTTGGTCTATGATATATTTTATTTGATTAAAATCATAAATTAATTGGGTTTTGAAGACTGGATATTCAGAAAAGTTAGGCAAAGAGCATAACCAGATAGCCGGTGTGTTAGTTTAGTTTGGGCCTACTAGCTCTGATGTGGAGTCCTAGTGGTCTTCAACTCCAACTTTTGTATCTCAAACACTACTAGACAATTTCCAACGTGATTAATATTGCACACTTTTACCCTAATTCCAATTAAACCCAATTCGATCAACTTCATTCCCCAAACAAAACCATGCCACAATGAGGTTATTAATTAACACTCAAAACACGTGCTTTCACCTTAAAAAAAAAAAAAAAAAGAAAAAAAAACTGCCGTAGTAAAAACTCCTCAAAAATATGAATTTTTTGTTTTATAATTGAATTGGGCATTATCCAATTCCTTTTTACTGCCACTTTTAGCATCCGCATGCGTTCTTTGCCACCATTATCTTTAATTAACCGCACTATTAGTGATCTAATTATGCGTCTTAACAACTTGCTTATCCAATAATGTACTAACCAATGAAATTATCTAATTTAAAACCGTATCAGAAAAGAGAATATTTAGTGATCTCATATAATATCATTATTAGATTCTACGTTCACACACACATAATTCTTTAATTTGATTAGAGGAAAAAAGTTCACGTTTGGGCATAATCGGATTGGGAGATTCCAGTTGGAAACAATTGTATAAGAACTGTTGGTATTGTCCCGAGGTTTTGATCCACTGGTAAGTATTTCGACATTATACGTACATTTTCATATCACGAATATGATTTTTTCTAAGTTGTATAATTATCATTGAGAATGCAGGATTGAGGCGTTCTGTCTTTGTGTGAATGATTAGTCTTACACCTGAATGAGAGAATCTTATAATTTGTCAAAAAAACCAATTAATTACATACTGTTTAAAAATGTATAAAGATATTCCGTTACTGAATGAATATCTAAGTTGGAAAAAAATGAAAAATCCTGGAGTTGATTGTATCATTAAAGAAGAATGATTTAATTGTACCAAACGGTTTTAATTTTATATATTTGAAATATAGAGACTAGAGATTGATACACCTATATGTATAGGTGTGTATGCATTTTGTGAGATCAGAACTCAGAAGGGAAATAAATATTGCAATCTCTTTGAATATAATAACATAAACAGTAATGATATACAACTCAACTAAGGTGTCATGCATTTATTGGCTACACTTTTATAAAATAATTATTACTAACCAATGAATACATGATTTGACAATATCATCTGAGGTATCATATATTCATTGAAGAGATTAGTTGAGTTGTGTATCATTACTCTAATATGAAAATGACCCATTCCTAAAGTATTTTCCACTCCCATTATTACACCAATTTACACGCCATATATTTTCCAAATTCCAAGTGGCTGAATTTGTTCCATCAACAAATCCTACCTACACCGTTTCACAATATAAGTCATTTTAATTTTTTATCAAAATATTTGTCATTCTAATTATTTTATTAGTGAAGACTTTAATTATTATTTTAAAATATTTCATAATATGTGTGTAGAAAGTTAAAATTACTTAAATAGTAAATACAAATGAAAGAGTCTTTGGTGCTTGCCCTAATCCTATTACAAAAGTATTAACTAATTCCAATTCGATCAACTTCATTCCTCAAACAAAACCATGCATGGCACCACACTACTCATACTCAAATGATGTTATTATAACTCCAACTGTTGTATTTGCAAAAAAATCAGATACATGGAGAAATCCCTTTTGTCTTTAACCAATGCAACGAACCTTGGCTCCTTGCTTGTTGAACACAACCATCTGTCTGGTGAACTCCCCGTAGCCATAGTTTCAGGGCTGCCAAACAAATATCAACTCTCTCCACTTATCATACAACAACATTACAAGTCAAGACGGAAACACTAATCTAGAACCATTCTTCACCGCCCTCTTAAACTGTACTTAACTTTGGGAGCTCCGATTAGCAGGCATGGGGCTTGGAGGGAGCTTGGCTCATGTCATCACAGGAATTCCAGAGAAACTGGGGATTTTGGATTTGAAAGAAAATCAGATACGTGGCTCAATTCCGCCTGAGATAGGTTCTGCATCATGATCCTGGCTAGGACATGATGTCTAGCAAAAATTTTATTTTGCTAGTTAGTCTTCATTTGTTTGTTCCATTTCCAGAATGTAGAGAAGAATGACAAATTGTCATTGGTTCTTTCCTGTATTTTAATGCTAATCAATATATATATATATATATATATAGATAGAAAGTTTATATTCGAAAGAGGTTTGAATTGATATGCGATTGAATGTTCGTTAAGAAACGTCTTTATCAAGTCCATTTGAATGAGGAACTTTTACTAGGAAAGGTTAAGAATCTGCTTAGGTTGACTCAGATTGCAGAGACTTATAAGTTATACAAGCAATCAAGCTGTGTATTCCTGGGAAAATGATGAGGAAATGGTGTCTCTTTCGATTCAAATCGAACGCAGAGGAAAAGAAAGCACAGAAACTAATGTAGATCAGATTGTTTTGACATGTGAAGAGTGCTTTTTAGTTCTTTGATCCATCACTCCCGGGAATTCAAAAAATGACTACTTTAGTATACTAAACATGCAAATTCGGAATGAGAGCCAAGATCTGCATGCAGCAGCTCCAGTCTTTGGCCTCGTACTACTTCCTCCGTTCCATTACAATAGTCCAATTGTACAATCATTTTCGAATCGTAAGATAGTATAGCTCAAAACATGATTCTTTATTAATGGCGTAGCCACGTTTACACAAATGCTAAATGTCTAATTAAATGGGAGACTATTGAATTTTCTTTTTGTAGTCCCTCCATAAACAAAATTCTAGGTACACCATTTCACAATATAAGTCATTTTAACTGTTTATCAAAATATTTGTCATTCTAATATTTTATTAACGAAGAGTTTAATTATTATTTTAAACATTTCTTAACATGTGTAGAAAGCTAAAATGACTTAAATGATAAAAAAGAGTTTAGATCCTTTACCCTATATTCTGTTTGCGCAGTTTCACTCATGGTCTTCTTGACTATTAGTAAAATCTTGGGTGTTAAAGTTTGAAATATTTTAAACTAGGCCAAGTCGAGAGCAAAATTTTTATTATTTTAGAGGTTATAAATTTATGGAGGTTTTACTGTATTATAGTTTCACGTAGACTATAACATTGTGTACAAATAGTCAAAATTGAATGGATTTACAAGTGTTGTTGGTCCACACTCCACACTCCCTTGAAAAAGAAAACGAAAAAGAATCATGGGCGAGTTTTGGTCGATCATGTAAATGTTGACGAAAGAAGACGCTCTGCTTCTTCTGTGTTTTCTTTGTAAAATATTACTATTATATATATGTATATATTGCTGATCAGTTCCCTGAAATGAGAACCAAAATGGAAGGCTAGTTTCACAGATGCCGATGATCATGTATCTCCACTTATCATACATCAACATGACCAGTCTCGACGGCAACACTAATTGATACGGTCTAATTAGTACGATTATTTTAGAGGTTTATTGTCAGATCTCACAGGTATGTGCAGCTATTTGTGATGATTATTACAGGGTTTAGGAAGCAAAGCAGAAATAAGAAAGAGTTGCAAAAGGAGTTGATTTTGAGATGATTTGCAGCAGAAATCCTGGACTGGAGCAAGCTTAGAAAATAGATCCAAAACGAGGTTCCATCTGCCCAAACGGACGCATGAATAATAAATGAATTCCTGAACCTGATGTGATTTAATTGGGCTGAACCACTGGGTTGGAATGATTTAAATTTGGGCTTGGATTAATTATCATTCACCAAGCCCAAATACATTGATTGGAAGAAAACCAAGTCCAAGCCAATTTGAAGACGTGAGATTAGATCCAAGTGCATGGACCGTTGATGCCTAATCCCTAGGGATTTTTCCCTATTCCTTTCCTAGCCGCCTATGGCTTAATTTATTCATTATCTAATTAGGTTGTTTACTTAATTTATAAGTTAATTAGCTGTTTTCTTTTCCTAATCTTAATAGGAGATTAGTTGGATAAATTCCCTATATAAAGGGATGTTTTGTACGAATATTATGATGCCTTCACAGTAGAGAGATTCGTCTCTCTACCTTCTCCCTCTTTAATCAATGCTAATTTCTTTTCTTTTCTTTAATTTAGTTTTGTTGTTTTATTTTATTTTTTATTTTATTTTCTAGTTGAGGATTGATCAACGTTGTTCTTACAATTGTGAGATCTAATCGTTCTTCATGTAATGCATGCATGAATTCCTTTTTACTCTGGGTTTATAACTTTTATTACTTAAATTTATATAAGCCTGCGCAACTTGTTTAAATTCGGGTAGAACCAATTAATCTGTCTCACTACTTCATGTCATTTAGTGGATATGTTAATTAGTGGTAAAATTACCTTCAGGTAATGCAGGGTAAAGGGTTAGTAATTCTGAACTGGTGACGCGGGTAGGAATAACTAAAATCGGGTTTCCCTAAATCTTAACGCTGTTAACTTGGTTAATAGGTGTCGATGCCTTACGGCCTGTTCCTTGTTAATTAGAGTAGCAATTATATCTGTGCGGATTCACGGTACTTGTCGATAAAGTAAGGGGGGATTGGGTTATGTCTGTGCGGATTCACGGTGACCTATAACTGATTGATTTATGTTTGCATGAATATATTTGCATCAGTGATCAATTGCATGAACTTAACTGAGATTATGTCTTCAACTAGGTATTTTTATGTGTTTTGTTTTATGAGAGTAATAAAGTTACCAGTCCCTGTGGAGACGATCCTGCTTATTACTATACTAGTTTTTAGTAGGTTTTTATAAATATTTTTGGTAGTTGAAACGACACCTATCAAAATGGCGCTGTTTGTTTTCGAAAGAGGTTTGAATTGAGATGCGATCGAATGTTGAGTAAATTCTGTTCTGGTGTTCGTATATTGCAAATGTCATCATCAAGTCCTTTTTGGACAAGAAACTTTTACTAGGAAAGGTTAAGAATCTGCTTAGATTGATTCAGATTGCAGAGACTTATATAAGCAATCAGGCTGTGAATTTCTGGGAAAATGAAGAGGAAATGGTATATCTTTCGAGTCAAACAGAACGCAGAGTGAAAGAAACTGCAGAAACTAATGAAGCATCAGATTATTTTGATCGACTTGGTAAGAGTGCTTTTTAGTTCTCATTTGATCAATCATTCCCAGGAATTCAGATTGACCACTTTTGTATACTAAACATGCGAATTGGGAATGAACGCCAAGATCTACAGCTGCTCCGGTCTTTGGCATCATAGTACTTGATACGAACCTATCCCTTGGACTGAGTCAAGAAAAGACTAGGCCATCACTTATCCATTTCTGGCCAGAACCCACTGGCACTAGTTCCTTTCCTTAGGCAATATTGTTAGTGCTGTTAGTAGTTCCACAATAGTAGGAAGTAGTTCAGCCTTTTTGTACGTGTTAGCCTCTATTTAAGGGCAGCCATGTTTAGAGAATGAACACACTTGAATAATAATTTCCCTATATCTCACTAAACTCTCTATCTTTCCTTTTACCTTCTCCGTGACTTATCAGTGGTATCAGAGCCAGGTTTCGATAGAAACCGATCAAACTGATGTTGCAATTCGCAAAACAATAATTGAAGCCTTGGGCCGCTATGAGTTCCATTTCGACCGGATCAATGCTACCATAAAAATGGTGTTAGTGGAGTTGCAGGCTTTACGTGCCAATCTCCCCCTTGACATCAAATCCATGTCTTCAAGTGGTAATTTTAGCACTATGACTCCTCACCATCTATTAATAGACTGCCATCTGAACTTGAAGAATCAAGAAGCCAGTTTGGTTGGATCTTCCACCACCGACCCCCCAGATGACATCA
>VMRK01000594.1:0-26340 GCA_016801395.1 Leptodermis oblonga
GGATGGAATCACCATAGCCAGGGAGAAAATCACCATAGATGGAGAGCGAAACATCATATATAGAGAAAGAAACTCCATAAACGGAGAGAAAAACAACATAAGCATGGATAAAATTAAACTATAGCAAACCAAATAAAAGATAGGAAGAACAAAAGTCAAACTGCTTCCCTCATCCTCTGATGAAGGAGGATGAGGGAAGAAAATGACAAAATTTAGGGTTTTGAGAGAGACGAGGGAAAGGGGAGGCGGCGGAGGAAAAAAAAAATTAAAGAGAGTCGGTGCTCCCAAAAGGAGTGAACAGAAATATCAAGCTTCAGATTTCCCCCAATTCTCTCTAATCTCTTTAAGATCTGCTTTCTTCATTATTAATAATTTGTTGCAATTACTTTGATCTGTTCAATCTACATGGTATCAGAGCGGAAGATCCAATGGAATTCCTGCTAATTTCGTTGAATTGAAGTTCGATTTGGGGATAAAGCTTTAGTAATGGCGGAAAATCAGAGTTCGAACGAATCCGGAGATCGATCAATTTCAGTGGTGATGCAAAATTTAGAAAATCCTGGCGCTTCACTGGTAACTGCGAAGCTAACGGAGAATAACTACGTTCTCTGGAACCGAGCTATGCAGCTGGATTTGGGAGCAAAGGAAAAATTGAAGTTCATCAATGGCTAATACCAACCTTAAACCATTGACTCCCCAGAATATGACCAATGGAAATCAACAAATTGTATGGTAATTTCCTGGATCATTAACTCAATTTCTCAGAATTTGGCAAGTGATTTCATGTTTGTGAAAAGTACTAGACATTTATGGAAATTGTTGTATGAACGGTATGGAGCCTGTAATGGTCCACTAGTTTATCAATTACGAAGAGAGATTGCATCAATTAATCAGGGAGATATGTCTTTAGTAGCCTATTACAGTAAACTTAATCGACTTTGGGATGAACTGGCTGAGTTGAAACCACTACCAACCTGCAATTGCATTCCAGGGTGCACATGTACTACTGCAAGAGAAATTGCTAGCTTGGATGCAGAATGTAAACTGACGCAATTTCTCATGGGACTGAGTGATGCTTATGCTGGTATAAAGAATCAAATGCTGATGATGGATCCATGGCCAACCGTTGGAAAGCTTATTCTTTGGTGCTGACTGTGGAGAAACAGATGCAAGTGAGTTATAATTTTCAGCCAACACTTGATAATAGTGCATTGATGGTTAAGACTCAGGGAGAAAGAAAGGAATATGTGCCTAAATTTGCTATGAAGAATAAAGAACTTACTGAGAAGAAGGCAGGACTGAGATGTGAGTTTTGTAACATGAATGGTCATACCAAGGCTACTTGTTTCCGCATCAACGGGTATCCTGAATGGTGGAAAGGCCAGAAGCCAACAGGACCACCCCAACATGTTGTTAATGCTGTTGAAACACCATTGGAGATAACTGCACAAGCTAATTCTGATTTTCAGCAGATTATCACTAATATAGTGCAGAAAGAAATGTGCAAAATGATGAATAAACCAGGAGCTATGGCCACAGCTATGTAACATGGAAATGAATTTGTGAACATGACTCACTATGATGATTTCTCAGGTATGACCACTCCTCTTGATCTTAGTTTTCTTAGCTTATTGAGTGCTGGTTCTTGGATAGTTGATATAGGAGTTACTAGCCACATTTGCATTAATCTGCCTTCCCTTCAAAACTTGAAACCATTCCATACCTTTACTCCAGTCTGTCTCCCAGATGGATCCATAAAATATGTAACTCATTGTGGGACTATACATCTGAGCAAAGACATTGTGCTATCTGATTGTCTCTATGTACCTTCCTTTAAATTCAATCTGTTGTCTGTCAGTAAATGCACCAAACATGCTGGAGTTTTCTTTTCCTTCCATTCTGATTACTGCCTTTTGCAGGACCGTTCATCTAGAGAGGTTCTTGTAGTAGGCAAAGTGATTAGAGGACTTTACATCATTGATCACACCTCCTTCAATTCTGCACTCATCCAATCCTACACATCCACTATAACACCTCAAGCTCAAGTCATAAACTCAGCTCATGCATGTTTAGTAAACAGAGGTTATACTTGGTATCCACAGTTGGGACATCCTTCTTTTGAAGCAATAAAACATCTTAGTCTTCCAGATTCAGTGAAAAATATGAATCATGTTTGTGATGTATGCCCTTTGGCTAAACAACAAAGAATTGCATTTCCTCTAAGGGTCCGTTTGGTTGAACGGAATTAGAATTGAATTGGAATTGAAATTCTATAGAATTGAAATATAGAATTGGAATTGTAAATCCATTTCAATTCCTTTGTTTGGTAAAAACATAGAATTTGCTAAAAATTGAATTGTGATTTCAATTTTTTTGTTTGAATGCATAAATTATATGTAGAATTAGAATTCATTTGTAATTGCAAAATAGTTATATTTCATATAGTTTTTTTTTTGTTATTAATAACTTTTGTATCAAATTAAAAGATAATGTATTTCCACTTTTAGTGTTAACTTTATGTTAATGTTCCCAACTTTTTTTTAAAAAATAAAATAAAAATTTTCATTAATAGTGTTAAAAATCGTCCCACTGTAAAAAAAATTAATGTTCCTAACCTCATAACCCTTTATTTTTTATTTGTTTCATTTAACTATTGTATACAAATACAAAATATCAAAATGTATTAATCTTTACCATTCAATATGAATATAAAACAATTAATAATAATAATAAAATCATTCAAAACCAAATACTTCTAATTGCATAGATCTTTTACAAGAAGCTAAATAAAAATAAAGTGTAGAATGTCCATCACTCGTCTCATTGCATAGCTCAAAACAAAATTTCATCTTTACAACACTTGCAAAAAATTCAATCAACTCTGTCATCACCATCTTCCTCTCTCTTTCGTACATTCTCCAGTACCCCTTGATTTCCTTCTCTTTACATCTCTATTTCTTCAAGAGACAAAATATAAACAGCAGAACCAGTTGAAACAGCAGCAACGATACCACCAGTAACTACAGCATCAGCTGAAGCAACAAAACCACCATTAACTACAGCATCAACAGAAGCAACGGCAACAACAATACAACAACGGCAACAACAAACAAAAGTAGCAACAACAAACAAAAGTAGTAACAACAAACAACAACAGCAGAAGGAAACACGTAAACAACCCCACTCAGTGCTGCTAAATCATCTCAAAGAAATGAGATGACTATCCATCTGCCCTCATACATCACAAGAATCATGAAGGGCATGGAAGCAAAGATAGCCGGTCGGCTCGGGTTTTGACCATAAATTGAAAATGACCATTTTGTATACAATAAGCTTCTCAAAACCAAAGATTGAAACTTCTTGAAATCAAAGAAACGCTAAAGAAGAAACGACAATGAAGTACAGACCATTTAAAGCTGCATCTGAGGCTCCAAACTGATTGACACATTTTGTCTATCAAAGAGAAGGCTAAAAGTGATAATAACACAAACTAAAACTCCCAACATCCCTTTAAGATTAAGAATCCACATCAATGATGATAACATATTACACAGCAAAATCAGACTAACTAAAGACGTCTAAAGCTTTAAAAACCCCAAGTTAATATCATTCGAAAGCACTTGACATGTTTCAGTTGAACCTAACTTTTACATATTTCGTTTCTAATTAACTTGCAGATTATATTTCCCTTCATCAACTCCTACTCCATCAGGAATTAGTAGAGAACAAGGAAACTGTTTCTAAACTGTACAATAGAAATCTTCTACTTAAAGCAGCGACACTCTCAATGATAAAAATGGCAAACATTCTACTAACACTCCTTTCTGCCTAACTATCTCATCTACCACACCCTTCTTTGATAACCTAGTTTTTGTACCCACATTTATCTAGATGCAAAATCTTTTTCTTCATTGTAAATGTAACTGATCCAACATCAAGTTAAGATTGGGGGAATTAAATCAATTGTTTTAGAAATGAACAAACACCATGCAAATTTAGTAAGTTATCAAAGCTTTATGGATAATAGACCAATCTCTCTTACTAAATAACCAAAAAAAAAAAAAAAACCCTTTTTGCACCAAAGAAACATCTATCACATATTTTGCACAATTCACCAGAATTTTGTGGCTAAAACAGTGTCTTACAATATTCTTACAAACAAAAGTATGAGGTTCAATTCAAAGGACTAAATCCTTTTACTTTAAAGCATGTAATCCAGCTCAAAGAAAGCTAACTCAAAATGACCAGATAAGAATGGAACAATTTTCTTAGCTCATATACTTCATTCTGCAATATCGTCAACAAATACTCATTCTATGTGGGACAAATTGTATAAAACAGGAAATGAAAAGGCATATGTTCTCTTATCCATGACTAATCTCCAAGGAATAAAATAGTATAGAACTATATACCTGAGGTTCTAATTTGTTGGAATGGTCTCAAAAGCAAGTAAATATGCTCCTGCTTCCACTAGAACTTGTAATCTCTGTGAAAATCCTTAATCTTCCCCAAATTTACTCGTGGCTCATAATTTCCACTGCAAAGATGAAGCCATAATTATATCAAACTCATCTTAGTGGAAGATTTTTAAGATAGAAACTTATATCCAATTCAACATACTCGTTGAAACTGAAATATTGCAAAAGTAAAAGAGAAAATATTTGGTTGCTTTCTTAATTTGGTATTTCAGACTGGAGATGACACAAAAACGACTTCATACGCCAAAGATTACACAATTTAAGTGGGTAGCACATAATGCAATTCTATAAAATCAAACCCACATTAATCCTCAACAATACGAGCCTAAATTTAAAAAATAGAATCAACCCTAAACCCTAAAACAGTCAGCCAACATCAATCCAACATGAATATTACCTCTTTCTCTACTTCGGATGAAGCCAAAAGCTTAGCCTAAACTCAAAGATAAAGATGGAGGAAACGAAGGGGGCAGGGGAAGAGAAAAGGAGAAGTGAAGAGGGGAATGAGAAGACCGGAGAGGAGAGGAGTAGAGGAAACAGAGGAAAAGAACAAAGGATCCGATTTTTTGTTATAACCCGAAATTTAGTATTTTACCCGGTTTGGACCGGCGAGTTTTTTGAATTCCATCTGTAATTGGAATTGGAAAACATAGGGTCAACCAAAGAATTGAAATCATGGAATTAGACCCCTATAGAATTGGAATTCCATTTCTAAAATTTAAAATTTAGTCCAAACAAACAATGGAATGGAATTGGATTCCAATTCCATATCCCAATTCCATGGGAATCAAATAGAGCCTAAGTGTAACTCGTTCTCCCAATTGTTTTGATTTAATTCATGTAGATATTTGGGGGCCATATACTGTGCCATCAATAAATGACTGTTGTTTCTTCTTAACAATTGTTGCTGACCACAAAAGAAGTACTTGGAGTTATTTGCTTAAACATAAAACTCAAGTTCATACCTTGTTTGAAATTTTTTTTTTTTTGCATGGTTCAAACTCAGTTCCAATATCTGTGAAACTCATACGCATAGACAACGGGACTGAATTCACCAATCATTCTTGTCAAACTCTTTTCTCCAAATTGGGGATTGTTCATAAAAAATCATGCGCTTACACTCCTCAACAAAATGGAGTTGTGGAGCGCAAACATAGGTACCTCCTCCAAATAGCGAGATCCTTAATGTTTAAATCAAACCTTCCCAAACAGTTCTGGGGAGAATCCATATTTGTAGCCACATATCTCATTAACATACTTCCTACTGTGTTACTACAATGGCAGTCACCTTTTGAACTTCTCCATCATACCCCCTTCAATCTTGAGCATCTTTGCACATTTGGATGCCTATGTTATGCTTCCAATACTTTGCCTCATAAAGGAAAGTTTGATCCTCGTGCCATTAAGTCCATATTTGTGGGCTATCCTCCTAGTCAAAAGGCATACAAATTGTACAGCCTTGAGCACAAGAAAATTTTTGTCTCGCGAGATGTTGTCTTTCATGAGAACATCTTAATCCTCTGCCTTTACCTGTGCACAACTCATTTGTTCCAGTCATTCAAGATCCATCCTTTGTAGATTCTCATTCTTTCTCACAATCTGCTCACACCTCATCATTTTCCAATGCTAAGTCATCATCATCTCCTACCTGAATTCCTGATCCAAATTCTCATTCTGCACCTATTAAACAGAGCACTCGACCGAGAAAGGCCCCTGTTTGGCTACAGGACTTTGTTCCACTGTCACCACTTTTCCATATGCTAATTTTTCTATACCCGTATTCATTTCCACCCCCACTCAATACACTCTCCTAACACCTATCCATTTGTTCATAATCCTTGTTTTAGTCCACCATACATGTAGTTTTTAGCTAATGTATCAGCTGTCCATGAGCCGTACTCATACACGCAAGCTAAGCGCCAAGTGGAATGGGTAGAGGCTATGAATTTGGAGTTGGCAGCCCTAGAAGGAAATGATACTTGGACTCTCACTGATTTACCAGATGGAAAACGAGCTATTGGCTCTAAATGGGTTTATAAGATCAAAAGAAAATTAGATGGTTATATTGATCATTATAAAACCAGGATTGTTGCAAAAGGATACACTGAAGTTGAAGGGGAGGATCATTTTGAAAATTCTCTCTCGTGGCTAAGACTGTGATTGTTCACATTTTGCTGGCTCTAGTTGCTGCTTCAAATTGGCCTCTCCATCAGTTAAATGTTAACAATGCCTTTCTACATGGCCAGCTTGATGAAGAAGTGTATATGCAGCCACCTCAAGGTTATACAAAAGCCAAGGAGGGTCAAGTTTGCAAACTCACCAAGTCTTTATATGGCCTTAAGCAGGCTTCGAGGCAGTCGAATCATGAACTCACATTTCATCTTCAAACTTATGGTTTTCATTAATCAGAAAATAACCACTGTCTTTTCATTCGGTATCATTCTGGTAATTTCCTGGCCTTATTAGTTTATGTTGATGACCTTCTTATTACTGGTTCTGTGGAGCAAGATATCCTGGATGTGAAACAATTTCTTCATGAAAAATTCACCATAAAAGATATTGGATATGCCAAATACTTTCTCGAAATTTATCTCAATCAGCGCAAGTATATTCTTGATATCTTGGAGGATACTGGGTTTCTTGGTACTAAACCTATGCTTACGCCTCTTAGCCAAGGTCTAGTAGGACCGTCGTTAGTCCTATCAAATATAGTAAAAGTATTGTATAAACCTGCAACAAATAGCTAAAAGTAGCACAATGATAACAGGATTGATCCCACAGGGAACGAAATGCTTAAAATCACAAAACCTATTAAATCTAAACTATTTTGGTTAGCAACTACCTTTTCTTTGCTCAGAGAGACTTTAAAAGTGATTGAGTATAGAAACTACTAAAGCTTAACGAAGAATATAAATCAAATTTAACGAAATATTCCATCAATATGTAAATCACAATAATCACGTGCATGTTAATCATCAACTCAATAATATGTTAAATAGCATGTCATCAACCAGTTATAGATTACCATGAATCCGCACAGACATAACCCAATCTCCCCTTACTTTATCGACAATTACCGTGAATCCACACAGACATAATTGCTACTCTAATTAAGAAGGAACATGCTGTAAGGCGACACCTATTAACCAAGTTAACAACTTTAAGATTTAGGGAAACCCGATTTTAATTATTCTTATTGAATTAACATCTAAGAATTACTAACCCCTTATTCTCTATTACCTGAAGGTAACTTTACCACTAATTAATCTAGCCCAATAAATATTATGTTATTTAATTGGAGATTAATTGGCTCTACCTAATTTAACTAAAGTGATCAGTCTCAATTAAATATTAGTAATCAAAGTTATGAGTAGAGATTAAGAAGGACACATGCAATTTAATTTAAGAACAATTCGGTTTCATAACATGCCTAGATTAATTGCTATTACATTATGCCAGAATATATAATTTAGCAACTCATATCTAAACTAACTATGCAAATAATTATATTAGATTCATACTGCAAAGAATCAAAAAAGAATAAAATAAATAATGAATAAATACTTGAATTACGATCTGAAAATAATCCTGAGTAAGCTACCGCCCGTTAGGGCTAACGGAACCTCTCCTGGTCAGAAACCCTCAAATCGCAGAAACAGAAAACTAATGTTACTTGCTCTGCACTAACTACAAAAATATGAGATAATATTCTCTACTGTAAAAATGTCTCCTTCTCCTCTCAATTCCATCCCTATAAATAGGTGTAGAATGGCGAGTAGAAAATAAGATACTAATCGAAATAGGAAAGTACCAAACTAAATTCCAAGTGGGAAACTACTAAAACAATATCCACATCCAAGAAGGATTAATGTAATAACAGCTCTTCTTTTGCACGCCACTTATGGACAAAATTGGAATCCAAATTCCACTCCAATTGCTTCATGCGGTTAATCAATTCATTAGGCAATTTGTCTAATTCTTGCTTGGGCTTTCCTTCTCTTCTTTGGGCTGGGCTGCTCATTGCATTTAGGCTGGATTGTCCACCAACATAAATCATTTAATCCTTGCCCCAATTGCACAACTTGAATGCAAAATTACGTTGATTGCCTCTTTCCATCATTTTTGTATCACTTGGGCAAATAATCATGTTTTTCACCCATTTTTGCACTTTCTCCGCTCTACGCTTTCTTTATCCAAATCCTGCACATATCTCACAAAAGCTAGCATATACCCGTGAGATTTACCACAAATAGACTCTAAAATTCAGCAGCTAAAGAACACATAACAAGGTCAAAACATAGATGATGACAAACAACCCCTGTTTGCTGAACCTGAGAAATATCGTAGGCTTGTTGGACGACTTTTGTATTTGGGATACGTAAGGCTAGATATTAGTCATGCCACACAAGAACTCAGCCAATGTATTAGCAGCCCCAAACAGGTTCACTAGGATTATGCCACTCATCTGCTTAAATACCTCAAGGGATCTCCCTCCAAAGGCTTATTCTATCCTTCAGCCAACTATTTCCATCTCCGTGCTTATTGCGACGTTGACTGGGCTGCGTGCAAGACTACCAGAAGATCATTGACTGGTTACTGCATTTTTTTGGAGGATTCATTGATTTATTGGAAAACAAGAAACAAGCCACAGTCTCCAAATCTTCATGTGAAGCTGAATATCACAGCATGGCTGCTACGGTGTGCGAGCTCAAGTGGATGGGTTATGCTTTGAATGATCTCCAAATTAAGCTATCTCTGGCCATCTCCTTTCATTGTGACAACATTGCAGCTTTACATATCACAACTAATCCTGTTTTTCATGAACGCACTAAACATATAGAAATTGATTGTCATATTGTGCGCCATGAATACAAGGCTGGTTTCATTGATCCGGTTCATATATCTTCTCAGCAGCAGATTGCCGATTCTTTCACTAAGTCTTTACCTTCTTCACAGTTTTTTTTCCCTTACTTTCAAGCTAAACTTGTGTGATTTTCACCAAGTTTCAGCGAGTGGGGGTGGGGGGGGGGGGGGGGGGGGGGGGGGGGGAGGTGGGAGGGAGAGGGGCTGTGGAATATACTAATGTAATTAGTTAGTTAGACTTACCACGTGTGCACTTGCCACATGTACTAATTGTTATGCTGAAGACTTGTGGGATATATAATTGTAAAGTTGGTGCTCACAAAAGGAGTGAACAGAAATATCAAGCTTCAGATTTCCCCCAATTCTCTCTAATCTCTTTCAGATCTGCTTTCTTCATTATTGATAATTTGTTGCAATTACTTTGATCTGTTCAATCTACAAGCTCCAGCTTTATTTTTAAAAAAAAGTAATGATGATAAACCCCGTGATTTAAAAAAATACAAAATGAACCTTGAGATTAAGAATGTAGGAAGTAAATCAACCCTACACTTAGACAACAAACCAAATAAGAATTATCTTATGTAAGTCCAAAAATACCCTCCAAATAGATTTCATAAATTATAATTTGCCTCAAAACTTACCTTAATAATCAAACAACCCCTCTCCTTTTTCAATTGCTAACATTATCAAACTTCAGCCTTCAATTATCAAATCTGGGACCCCAATTTTGTCCCTTTTTATAAATTTTGGTGATGACTGATGATAATAATATTGATGGTGTAAGATAATGATCCCATAAATGATTAATAGATAATGATTTTTAGGCGTAAGATAAAAAGAATTTAAATCTCTTTATTGATTAAGAATTACATATTTCCCACCCCATAGGCCCCACCACAAGGAGTTGGAACACCCCCGTGGTAGCTCATCTCCTCTCGCCTATGGAGGTAGCTGGGGCTCGCAGCATTCCCTCTCGCTCACAAACAGCGAGGATATCTGAGCGTGGGGACCCACAAAGAATGGTAAGTATTCTGTCAAGTCGGGGTATACCACCACCCTAACCTCTGTGGCCTCCCCCTTTGCAAGTCACTTGGTGTCCGGTAGCGGTGGACCTTCCCTATTCTGGAAAACCCACTGGAGTCTCAACCTCTCGCCAAAGGTCCGACACTTCCTCTGGAGGGCTTGCACCGATATCCTCCCCTCCCCACTCAACCTCCTACGCCGACGCATTGCAGTCGCGTCTGACTGCCCCCTGTGTAGTCAGGAGGCCATTTAGCTCAATCACCTATTCTTCCTTTGCCCCTATGCCACTTCAGCATGGGAAACCACTTCCTTCCACACTCTAGTATGGGCTGCTGAGCAACCCCACGCTCACCTCTGGCTCCAGGACCACGGGCAGACCTTGAAACCTTGGTCACTATCCTCTACCACCTATGGAGGACCCGTAATCTTAAGCTATTCGAGAACTAAGAACCCCCGGACCCGCACAGACTAGCCCCTTTCGCGAGGCGCTGGCTAGCGTCATACCGTAAGCATAACAATCAGAGCACCAATAGGCAGCCCCGGGGGCCCCAACAGCTAACCCTGTTGGCACCACCTTATACTTCAACATCGTAGTCGATCTTCCCAACCAGTGCAGCTACAGCGCTGGGTGCTGCATTTCCACCACGGAGCACTAGAGCTTCGAGTTCGTCAAGCAATTACCAGGTATCACCTCCGCCCCGGGAACCGAAGTCCTTGCTGCCAGGGAAGCCCTCCTCCTAGCAAAACACCTCCAGGTCAGAGCCTCTGGTGTAGTAGGCGATGCCCAGGCAATCATCCACAGAGCTAATGGCCACAATGACGATCGCTCAGATCTTGGTTCCGTTATCACCGACATTAGAGGCCTGCTGGCCCGTCTATCCCTCCCCCTAATTAGATGGATTCCCCGGGCCCAGAATAACATAGCCCACACTTTGGTCAAACATGGTAAAACCACAAACTAGCCTCCCACTTCTGGGAGCAACCTCCCCCTTGTACCCCATACGTTCAATCGGTTACATCTACTTAATATAAGTCACCTTTTAATCTCAGAAAAAAAAGAAAGAAAATTCTAAGTAATAAAAATTATTTAATGCTTAAATCTGAATGCTTTAATTAATAATTCATATATTATTTTCAAAATTATCACTGTCATCTTTATCATATTGATTTAATTATAAATAGTTTAATTTAAATGGCTTAATTTTTTCTTTTAATAGTGGTGTGCCCGGTTTGCCCTTTGGCCCAACCCGAGACCCAATTACTAAACCTACGATCTGGCCCGAGACGGCCCATTAACGGGAAACTATTTCTGTCCGGACAAACCAGTGAACAATCCAACACATCAACTTGATAGGCGACAACGGAAGGACTAGTGTACAATCCCACGCTCCATACTATCGGGTGACGTGAAGGGACCAATGGTCCGAACCACGCGCCCGAGCCTCTATAAAAATGCACCTTCATGACCATTACAAAAGGGGCTCTCTTCTTGGTAACTTTCTCTCTAACTTTACTATTTCTTCTAAGTCCAAATACTAACTTAGGCATCGGAGCTTAATCGAGGAAAGTCCCTGATTAATACAGGTACTGAAGTCAACGAATCGGAGAGGATCCAACCCAAAGACCCTCACCGGCAAACTCGGCTTCATCAAATAGCATACCACTTTTTTTTCCTCATAATGTTTCAACAAATAAAATATTATGATTAATTAGTTTATTTGGTTATTCTATTTTGTATTAAAAATTTATATCATGAGTTATAATTATCTATCTTCGTTAATTATATTTGAAGTTTTTATTTTAAAATAATACTTTGTGCTTATAGTTATTAAGAATTAATAAAAAGGGCATAGGAAAATTATGCATTTGTAGTGTTTCAACATTCTAAAGAGTATATTGGCCATACAAAAATAAAACATTTGAAAACATATTCAACATTCAAAGTTAATTTATTAATTTTTGATTAATTCAGTGTTATAATTTTAGCATTTGATATTCAGTTAATCTTTAAATTTCTTGAAATAGGCACTTAGGTATTCCAACACAAGAACCCATCATGGATGTACCGAAAAAAAAGAAAAGGAAAAAAGCACACACTCCAAACCTACTTCGATCATATTCAAACTCGTAAATAACCACGAGTGAACTACAAAGAGTACCTTACAAGAAAGCATCCGTGAACCTGTAGTATTTTCTTGTAGTTTTTATTTATTTTGTAATTTTTAGCTTACTTTTATCGATAAAATCGATATCAAATCCCACAAATAAATAAAAAAACTCCAACACAAGACTAGCAACATGTGTACCATTTTCATGGTGTTTCTTATTTTATTTTATTTGTTCTTTATTAACACATCTTTCTCAAATCAATATACATTGCAAGTAATTGATTTTGTGCTATCAATTATTGAGTAGTGAATTTGACTTTAATTCATAATGTGATCTCACAATTAGTTGGTCCATCTACAACAATGAGATATCAGTTTTTCTTCTTCTTCCTTTTTCTTTTATTTTTTTTTCTCCTTTTTTACCAAGTAAACACATGCATATTACTTAATTTAATTAGTACCCAATCATAGATCTATATAAATAAAATGTTTCTTATGGTAATCTTCCCAGCCTTGAACAATTAGGCATGTTCTTTAAGTTTTGGTTTGAGTTGGCTCAAGATCCTCTGTTACACTTCCTGTTACACATCTTAATAACTCATCAAAAATATTATATTTTTATTTTAATTTTTTCACCAATGATATTTATTGGCATTATAATAATTTTTTTGACTAAGGGTTCACCCATTTTGGTGTAGGGTATATTTATTTTAATTAATAGGGATTAAAGAATCAAAACAAATACCATAAAATTATATTAAAATACCATATTAATGCAAAAAAATAAAATAATTTATATTACAATTAGGTAAAATGCCAACGAATGTCATTGGTAAAAAATTAAAATAAAAAATAATATTTATAGTAGTTATTAATATGTGTAACAGGGAGTGTAACAGAAAAGTATAATAAGGGATCTGAGCAATTTGAGTTTTGGTTTTCATTTCAACAATAAATTTAATATATTATAATCAATTTTTCATAATTTTCAATACAACTTTTTACTATTCAGCTATACATTTTTACATTTTCAATACAGTTTTGACATTATAAAACTATTTTTCATAAACCAAAACTCAAACTTTCAGTAAAGAAGACCCTTAGTATAACGAAATTTCAAGCCCTTAATTATCACGTGCTTCTAACTGAAACTAACCATCATCAGAAGGTTGATCGTATTATTAATTAATTCTTAATTTTTTTTTAATATGGGCTTTTTCCCACCTCAGGTGTATTCGAACCCGCGATATGCGGGAAACTAGCCTGTCGCATAATTCTTAATTTATTGTTGTTCATCGTAATTGTAACATTTTTAAAAATTCATGTGTACACTTTCTTAGTAGAAAAGAATTAAGAAACCGGTAAGATATTATGGTAACTTTATTATTCGATCTCTTCCTGGCAAAAAACGAGTTATCTTTTGAAAGTAATACAAATTTTTTTATAGGTTTGATTGAGTACATTATAAATAATTGATTACAATTACTTCTTAAGCATTTATTGTCAAATCAAAATTTCAAATCAATACAGCTAAGAATTAATGATTGAAATTAATAACTAGTTCATATTGTTAATTAATGGTCATAAACTGGGATATACGGTTGGATGTGTGAATATTTTTATTCATGAGTTTAAGTCAACCTTTGAGAACTAAGAAAAATAATTAATTAGCTTAATCATTATCAAATAAAATAACAAAAGTGATAAATTTTTTAAAATTTTTTTCGACAAACCTACGCTATCATAAACTGGGAAAAGGGAAAAATATATGTAGTCTAGTTTGAACCTGCAACCACAACATGGGACTTCATAGGCTTACACTGATCCACTGACTCATCGATAAATTTGAGTTTTCGATTGGTTGCATTTAAAGGTGTTTGATATAAATATTAATGATGAGAATATTTTCTAAATAATTATACACCACACTGATATACTGAAGCTATCCCTATATGCAGAGGAAAAATGTACAATTTTTACACATGTACAGCTTTTTATGAATGTTAAGGTACAATATCTAAAACAGTTATTTGGCACTATTTGTTTTTTTTTTTGGTTACTTTTAAGCGTGAGTTAATTGTGGATTAAATGTGATTATATTAGCAACGATAGAATGAGTAAACAATTTAAACTTTAACTTTTCTATTAAAATAAAAAAAATATTTTTAAAAGTGAACTCTTCTCATTAGTGAGACGAGTGTAAAAATATATAGTGACTGATACCGTGTTAGCTAGGGTACGTAGGCAAGATGCATGATGATGATACTATGTTAAGGTTTGATGAGCCTGGAGCCTGGCCCTGCAGCCTTGTATTTTCATTTTCTTTTGTCTGCATTGCATGTATTAATTTCCTTCTCCATCAATTGTACTACTATATAATTTCTTTCTGCTGCTCGTCTCTCGTGTATTAAATTAGTTGAGGTATAAATAAATGAAGTTTTTCTTTTTCTAATTGGATTGATAAAATCCCTTAATTTCTTTGAGGTAATTAACTGTGCTACAATTAATTAATTTGCATTCACGGATTTGGACAGAGTGGATACCTAACTTATTTAGGTGTTCTTTTGTGAAACAGGTTTATGGTGCAAACACACCTCTCGCGACTACAGCTCAGTTGGTTTGGACAGAGTTTTAAAAGTGAACTCTTCTCATTAGTGCCGAGTTTTCAAACAACCGATGTTAAAGAGCCGAGTTTTTTTTAGCACAACAACCCTCTTGCACCATTCTAATAAATTTCATAAGTTCGGATCTGACCTTTATGAATCTTCTGTCAAATGCTGAATCAAAACCCAAGGTTAAATCAAACACATCATGGAGCTAGAGAATATCACTGGAAAACCTACTGGACTTGGGTCTTTCCTAGTGTTTGAGTTATTTCGTAAGAAATAATTCACTGTCTTTATTAAAAATTAGACGAAACTTACATTCATTTTAATAATATTTCTTTAATGAAAAATTTTCCTATGAAATAAGTCCTTAATTAGGTGCTGCAACATGTGTACCATTTATTGGTGTTTTTTATTTTATTTTAGTATTATTCTTAATGAACGTATCTTTCTCGAATCAACATATGTACATGGCGAGTAATTGATTTTGTGCTTGAGTAGTGAATAATTAATTTACAATTAAATGAAGTTGGTCCAGCTAGCTACATTGAGATTTGAGATCTTTTTGTTTTCTTATTTATTAAGTAGACACGTCGTAATGATTTCAGGGTGAAAATGCTCTCATATATTGTGAGAGAAGGAGAATTTTCACCACTTTTTGATTCAATTATAAATAGTTCCTTTTGAATGAGTTATTATTTTAATTTTTTCCCTTTAATAGTATACCTTTTTTTTATTTTATTTTTTTAAGGTAAACAACCGACGGTACAACTGAGCCTTGGTGACCATTCCATTTAAGCTCAGAATTTCCAAGGAGGCAAAAAACCGCATCCTGGGTACATCATGAAGCAGAAAAAAAAAATATAAGCGTAAATACGAAAAACTGTGTGAATCCAAAGCAATAGGGCCACGGATTTCACGAGGAGAGAATGCAAAAAATGGTGTATGCTCCGTAGAGCTTGCCAGTCTTAGCAGAGCATCTGCCACTGCATTTACTTCTCGATAGATATGTTGCACTGGCACACCAGGAAGTTTACCCCTAGCCCTCTGTATTTCTGGCATCACCTTTGCCGATCGCTATGTCATCGCTTCCCTTTGCAGATTATCCACTACAACTTGAGAATCAGATTCAGGCATTACATCCTGAATCCCCTATTCTATATAGTATACCACTTCTTCTTTTTTTTTTCCTTCATATATGTTTCGAACATATAAAATTTATAGTTAGTTTATTTTGTTATTCTATCTTGTATTAAAAATTTATATCATGAGTTATTTTATCTATGTTCGTTAATTATATTTGAAATTTTATTTTAAAATAATATTTTGTGTTTATAGTTATGAAAAATTAATGTTTTCAAAAAAGGCAAAGGAAAAATCGTACATTTGTAGTGTTTCAGCATTCTCAAGAATATATTTTTCATGCAAAAATAAATGATTAATCATTTTAATTTAAACGTTGAAAACTAAATATTCAACATTCAAATTTAATTTATTTAATTTGTTCAATTCAGTATTATAGTTGTAGCATTTGACATTCAATTAATCTTTAAATTTCATGAAATAGGCAATTAGGTACTTCAACACAATACTACGGAGGATGAAAAACACGTTATGGAGGCACCAAAAAAAGAGCGGAGACTCCAAACCTACTTCGACCATATTCAAACTCAAACTCGCAAACAACCACGAGTTAACTACAAAAACTTACAAGAAAGCATTCCAAGAAAGCATTCGTGAAACTATTTAGTATTTTCTTGTAGGTTTTAGTTATTGTTGTAATTTTTAATTTACTTTTATTAATAAAACAGATATATATCCAATTCCGTAATTATAAAAAATAAATAAAGATACTCCAACACAATACCAGCAACATGTGTACCATTTTTATGGTGTTTCTTATTTTATTTTTTTTATTCTTTATTAACATATCTGTCTCAAATCAATATACATGGCAAGTAATTGATTTTGTGAATAATTAATTAACAAATGAAGTTGACCTTAATTCATAATTAATGTGATCTCACAATTAGTTGGTTTATCAACAACATTGAGATCTGAATTTTTATTTTCTTCAACATCCCCCCCCCCCCCCCCCCCCCTCTCCTCCTCTCACTAGGCAACACATGCATATTACTGTCTCCATTTCATTAGAGGGATAAGAAAAGGTATAAGGCGTCCCTCTCTGCTTTTGCTTTAACTGTGTACCATGTTTGGAAATGTAGGAACACTCTCGTCTTTGAATCGACATGAACCTTGGTGGAAGCCTTGGTTACCATTATAAAGACGAATACCTGCAGAATTATGTTTGACCTTTACCCTAGTGATGGGAGAAGGTCAAACAACGCAGTCACTGGCGGTCAAGCAGTGACCTAGCCCGGCCGTACAGGGTGTCGGTAAAGGCATTTCAAATCCGGAGATAGCTGCCTACTTGCTAAAAGTAGGAAAGGTGGTCCAGACCACTATGTTTGGTGTCTACGGCCAAAGACACTCTAGCCCGACTCCCCGGTTGTCGGTAAAGGCTTATCAAATATGATAGCTTCCTACTTGCTAAAAGTGGAAACGGTGGTACAGACCACTACGTTGGTATCTATGGTTAAAGACCCCCCGCCTGGCTCCTCGGTCTTCGGTGCCAAGTTTGTGTTATTAATTGCTCTTTGGAGTAATGATGTGGGTCCATATAATTTTTTTCGGACCATGATGTATGGAACCGGCCTTTGTTGTAGTGGTGCAACTCGGTTATCCTTGGTGGGTGTCTATACACCGGGATGCTAATTTTAACTATTGAGGGTTGACTTTCATCGTCTACACATCGACTGGCAGTCGTGCGTTGGGATGATTAGGTATGTTATGATACTTGGGTGATTCCCAAGAACCTCATGTATTTTGCCTTTGTGTGTTGTTACATCTCATATTATTTTGTTATCTATTTCTAGATTACAAAGCAGTAAGTTATATTAGATTTGGATCAATGTGTAGTTTGGATAGTGGCAATCTAGATTACATTTTGATTATGGGATATGTCCTTATTCTTTGTATTATTGGGTTGAGGTATATCAGACTAGAGGGAGTTTCCTTAAGTCTTGGATATCTTATGTAACATTTTTTGAACTTTACCAGCTTTCGGGCTGAGTACCTTGGAGGAATAAATCATTTACCTTTCCCAAAAAAAAAAAGAAGAAATATCCACTTTGAAAAATATTTTTTTTTCTATATATTAGAAGAGTCAACTTTTAATTCTTTTATTTCTCTTACCCTTACTAATATAATCATGTGTTGTCTGTAATTAGCTCATACTTAATAAGTACGGATATAAATAGAATAAATTATGTCAAATTAGCTATTTTAAGTGTTGTACCTTAACTCTCATAATAGGGCTGTTCAAAATCAAAAATCCGATCCGACCCGACCCGAAATTTCGGATCGGATTCGGATCCGATCCGAATTTTTTTTTTTCCTCAATTTTTGGGCGGCCAGCCCTTTTCTTTCAATTGCCATTCTTCCAAGCTCCAATTCCTTTGCTGCAGCGCCATTCATATCCATATCCATCAAAGAAGATAATCATATCCATCAATAGATTCAATATCAATCAAAACCATTAACCCATTCAAGGAATTGGCGGCGGAGATCTGATCAATTAACCATAGCTCTTTCAACCGTAGATCTGAGGCGGACAAAGACGGAGGGTGGAATCATCAGCGGCGGCGGCGTCTTCAAAGAAGGGAGTCTTTATACTGTCTGTCTGAAGTAGAGGGAGATAAAGGGTGGAATCGGTGGTGGCAGAGGGAGCCTGAACACTGATCCGATAGAAAGAGATGAAAGAAAAAAAAAAAAAACTGAGGACTGATCCGATGCATCCAAATTTCATCGCATCTCTTTTTTTCTTTTTAATTTTTTTATAATAATTTTTGGATCAGATCGGATCAGATGCCGATCCGATCCGATCCAAGGCTAAAACTGATCCCACCCGATCTGAAATTTCAGTGCTATCCGACCCGATCCACGGGTCAGATGAACATCCCTAATAGTATGTTGTACATTGGTCAAAGTGGACTATTCTAATGAACAGAGAGAGTACTTAATTCATTAATCTGTATACTGATCATAAATGTTTCTTAGGGTCCGTTTGTTAAACGGAATTAGAATTGAATTGGAATTAGAATTCTATAGAATTGAATTTTGGAATTGGAATTGTAAATCCACTTGAATTCTATTGTTTGGTACAAACATAGAATTTTCTAGAAATTGAATTGTGATTCCAATTTTTTTGTTTGAATGCTTAAAATTATATGTAGAATTAGAATTCATTTGTAATTGCAAAATAACCAATTTTTGTGTTAATAATAACTTTTGCATCAAATTAAAAAAGAAATTCACCCATCATACATAAAATTATATATATTGTACAATTATTGGAATAAATATAAAATCCTATATAATTACAAGAATAAAATATTAAAATATCATAATACTTTTAAAACTAATTCAATAAGTTTTTTTGCCCGCCCTCTTTAGATAATGTATTTTTGAATTTTATGCCAAAACTTTATGCTAATATTCATATCCTCGTAACTTTTTTTCCCCATTATATTTATATGTTTCCTTTGGCTACTAGATATGACAAATCATACATATACCGAACTTCATAACATTTAGTTAGAAAAACAAACTTAATAACACCATTAAGTAGTGGCATAATTGAAATACAAATTGAGTAAGAATCTTGGTACAAATCTATCATTCAAAATTATAACTTATCAACCCCAAATCACCACTCAATATGCTTCAAAATTATAACTTATCAACACCAAATCACTAATCAATATGCTTTAAAATCTAATGTTGCTTCAAATCATTGTATGCCATATTTATAGTAAATAAAATGAAATGCTTGAATGACAACCAAAAAACCAACAAAATTATTAAGTAACACAAGTACATATAAATTCAAATACGCCTATTGTTTGGGTACACCTGTCTTGATAATCAACAAACAGAGCTTGTGAAAGCGTATCCTTAAACCTTCCCCGGCCATTGGTAGATTGCACAGTTGTAATTTCTATTAATTTGTTCACCATGTATATCACTTTGATTCGCTTCATCTTCATCATCATTATTAACACTTGCATTTTCTAGATTTTGTTATAAATGGAGCTCAGCATCAACTTCATCCAATAATGGATCATTTGGTTGTTATAATTGAAGAAAATTATGAAGAATGACACATCATTAATAATGTTTACATGTATATCAACATCAAAAAAGGATGCATGTCTCATAATTGCCCATCGCTTCTTAAATAAGCCAAAAGCCCTTTCAATTACATTTCTCGCTGTTGAATGCCGAAGGTTGAATAACTCCTTAGAGGTTTGAGGGTTATTTCCCCTAGCAGACCACTCATTAAGATGATAGCGAAAACCTCTATAAGGAGCTAGAAAACCAGGGCCATTTGTATAACCCGGATCCACAAGAAAGTATTTTCCTACAATATTAAATGTAATATTATTTTTTTCACATTTTAAGGCATCAAATATTAATAATAAAAAAAAACAAAACAAATACAACATACCTTTAGGAACAATGAATGGATCATTCCTAACTAATTATGCATCTCGTAATACTTTACTATCTGCTATAGATCCTTCCCTTCCTGGCAACACATAAGTAAATTTCAAGTCACGGGCACACACGGCCAAAACATTTGTTGACATCTCACCTTTTCTATTTCTATATCTTCCTTGATGTCTAAGTGGAACACTTATTTCAATTTGAGTTCCATCTAATGCTCCACGACAATTCTACCCTGAAATAAAACATAATAAATAGTTAAATTTCTATTAATATTAATATTTTGTTATTTATAAACAAAAATAACATTTACCTGAAACCAATCCCATTTTTCATCTTCAAACCCTTCAATTTCTATTTCAGGTTGGATAACATAATGTCTTCCCATCCTTAAAATAGCATGCAAAACTTTGTTGACGTACCGACTGAAAGTCTCTCCAGATCTTATAAAATCAAAACTAACTTTTCTGTTTGTCAAATTATAAGCAATGACATAAAGAAACATTGCAACTCCTTCTTCCACTGTAACATGTATTGAATATATTAAGCCTCATCGCTCTCTTAGATTCATACATAAAGCAGTGAAATTGGCTTACTGAGTCGGAGTTGTTCCTTACAAACTCTATCACTTCCATAGTAAAGTCTCCTCAGATATATTTCCCAAGCTATCTTAAGTCAAGTCTAGGTTCTCTCACTATGTGTATTTCATGCCACCAAAGAGCTATAGAAGCTATGGTGATAACGTGATTTGCAACAATTACTTTTCTTTTCTTCGCTGCGGAATCCGGTTCTTCACTTTGACGCAATAGGAAATCCATATAATCTATAACTGAGATAATAAGAAATGTCAAATATTATAAAAGAACACATGTTTCAGCACATCTATCTAATTTTTAAGTAAATTTCACAATTAAATCGCAAGCTAACCTCTCTTTATGAGAGGGGACAACAATAGCATCACAAAGAAAAGCATGACAATAATGGTAAACTAATCAGAACACCAAACTAAAGGGAAGAGAGACCTAACTTAGATGTTAGAAAAAAATCAGTCAAACACCTGACATTGAAAGAAGAGGTACATGAATGCTGCAATTGATAAAACAGAACACGCCAATAAATTCAACTCAAGCAATGTCTTGAATTAAGCTAGAGGCAGTTTATTTGCAAAGTTCATATGCAACACGAATACAACTAATTTAGCTGCTACAAAAGTGATTAAGGATTGCTCAAGGGAAAACAAGCTTACCTGTTATCAAATTGTGCTTTGGTTGCTCCACATTTAAGTGATATAGGAATGCCCTGATCCCTACTATTATGTAATGAACTGAGTATTACCAAGGTAAAAAAAACTTGAAACTGGATTATCCACCAACCCTCATCAAGACTCAAGAGCACCAAATTCAAAAGTCAAAAGAAAAGAAAATCATGACTAACAAAACTTAGAAAAAGCTAAGGATCCTATTCCTAAACTGGGATTTTATCAAGGACAAGAATTACATAGTAATACTAGAAATCAATATGAATTTTTACAACAGATTCATGTGTAGGTATATCACATGTTCATATTTCCAAAAACACCCACATGTTTAGAGAAAACTCATAAAGCTAGCCATGTACTGTTTTTTTTTTTTTTCCAGTGACAAGCAAATATGCCATGAGATCTCATGACAATTTAGTGATCACACTGAACTGTACAAAAAGACCACCATAATACATAGTAAGAAGTAAAATAGTATTATTAATGAGAACAATACACCAAACAAACATTTACTAGTTTGGTCAAAGAACTATTGATGATCTAGATAAAAAAACAAAAATAAACACACCTCTAAACATATTTAACAAGTTTTTCCAGAAGATTGCATAAAAGTTTGGTAATATTATTCTTAGAAGTTCAACAACAACAACAGTTGCAGCAACAGAAGCATCAACAACAACTATAGCAGTAGCAGCAAACACAACCAACACTAACAATACCACCACTGCTAGCAACAACTTTTAATACCAAATTATATCACCAAACATTACAAGTCAAAAGAAATCAATTTCATAAACAGAGTTTATGCATTGTAATCCCAAAAAAGCATTAAATGTACTAAAGACAAAGGAAAGCCTCAAGCTCGAACCATCACTGAAATTATAGTCTACACAGAACATTTGACTGAAATAATTGAAATAAAAAGGCAAATGACAATAACTGAATCATCAAAATCCAGCATTCAAAATGAAAATTTTAAATGTTTCAACATTCTTGCAAATTTGGTGTTTTTCCTTTTCTGTTTCTTTTTTTTTTTCTGTCTTGTTTTTGTCACTTCCGAGGTACTGAATAAATAGGTAGGCAATGATGGGATATTCAGTCTCAAAAAACATTTTTAAAAAGCACAACAATTTAGATATTTTTGCAATTTATACTTTTATTTAAACAGAAAGAAGCAACGTAGAAAGAAGCAACTCGTAAGCCACTTTTGTTTTTCCATACAAGAACTGAAACCAACACCCCAAATTGAAAAGGAAAAAACTTCTACAATATAATTAATTTTAAAAAAATTTAAACGTAAATTTAATAAGCAATAGACTACCAAAACTGTCGCCGCCACTGCTCACCTTTCAACCATAGACACCACCAACGATTAACTTTACTGTGTAATTACAATATTTGAACCCTAACTAAAATATCTTTGACAAATAACACACCAGAAAAGTAACTTGGTCCCAAGAATCTTCAAAGAAACAAAAAAAAAGAGAAGAAAGCGCAAGAACCCAATGTAATAGTTCACAAACACCCACCACCGTACCCTTAACCTTTCAAAATCTGAGAAAGAAGAAAGCAAATAAACCTACCTCGATCCTAAGAATCACAAAGGCGGTGCTAAGATAACCGTCACGCCCACCGTATCGTCACCTCAAGCCACCGTCACCGTCGCCGGTAAGTAGAAGACGAAAGAGAGAAAGAAGGGAGATACGAAGTGCTCGATCGAGTGAGGGAAAATAGGGCAAAAAGTCCATTTGCTGTTATAACCCGAAATAATCCACTTGATCTGAAATTTTGACCCACGAATTTTGTAAAATAGTAAGGAATTGGAATTAGAAAACTTAGGGTCAGTCAAAGAATTGAAATCATGGAATTGGACCCTATAGAATGGAATTCCAATTCTAAAATTTAAAATTTAGTCCAAACAAACAATGGAATTGGAATTGGAGCCCCAATTCCAGTTTCACAACCCAATTCCATGGGAAACAAACACACCCTTATGGTAATCTTCCTAGCCTTGAACAACGAAATTTCAAGGATTTGGTGTACGCAATAGGTGGTGGAGTCAGCTGGAGAGATTCAGAAATCGAAGCCTTAATTATCACGTGCTTCTAACTGAAATTAGCCATCATCAGAAGGTTGATCGCAGTATTAATTCATATATGGGGTCCACTGAACCCACCTCTAATTACATTTCTCACTCCGAGTGGGTTTCGAACCCGCAACATGCAGGAAACCTACCAGGGCCCCAATCTCGTCCCCGAACCCGAACCCTACCACGGCCCCGATCTCGACCACAGGCTCAGACACTGACCACGGCTCTGACCCCGGCCTCGAGCCCTACCCCGACCTTGACCCAAACCTCGACCCTGAACCCAAACCTGACCCCGACTCTAGTCTCGGACCCCAACCACGGCCTCTGCCTCAACCCCGACCACGGCTCAGGCCTTGAACCTGACCCTGGGCCTGGACCTCGAACCCGAACCCGGGCCCTGACCTCGAACCTGACCCCGACCTCGAGCCCGTACCCAACCACTCCCTGGCCCCGAACCCGACCACGGCCCCTGCCCCAACCCCAACCCCGACCCAATCACTCCCAGGCCCCGTCCCAGACCCCGACCTAGGCCCCAACCATGCCTTCACCCTAGCCCTGTCCCTGGACCTGACCTTTCCCCGGCCCAAGCGCGACTCCGTCCCGGACCCCGACCCCTACTCACCCAATAGAAAAAAAAAGGTTTATATACCGAAACATAATTTTTATATAATTTCCCGAATCAAATAAAATTTTTTTTTTTTCAAATAGTCATCCAAACATCTTTTAAACTATTTTTAACTCAAAAAACATTTTTGTAAAATACTTGTCGAAACACATATTTCATAAAAAAAAACTTCAAAAACATATTTTATAATTTTTTTTGAAAAACAGTTTTATAAAAATATTTTTGAAGTACTTGTCCAAACAGAGCCCTAATAATTAATCAAATGCGAAACGCAAATAGTGCACCTAAGTAATCTACTACCCTATCATAAATATATATAAGTTTAATTTAAACCTTGTAGAATTATAAAACCTGTTATTATTTATGAAGTGGTATTTTTAGTTTTTTTTATTAAATTAAGTGTTATTCTTGATAGTATTCATCTCTTTCCGATGAGTAGCAAACGGATGAATTTAAAAGTGTTGGACACATATTAGTGATGAGAATATTTTCTAAACAATTTTAAACCGTAATGATGTGTTGAAGTTATCCCTACACAGGGAAAATTTTCTATTGAGGGCTGCAGAAGTTTTAGAATTAATAAAGATGGTCTATTTTCATTAGTTTTTATTCAAAATTTCTGTGAAACAACATAAAATGAAACATAATTTCGGACAATAGTATAATTTTTTAAAAAAAAAACTGCATAAATAATATATATTAATAGCACTGGAAATCGTCTAGCAGCGATTCAAAAACAAAGTCGAGAGGAATGACCCATACACATTCTACACCAAGGCCCGTGACCTCAAATTGACCAGAGTTTGTGCAATAGTATTTTTCGCTCACTCTACCCAAAAAATCTCCCCTACGCCGTGCGCATCCATGCTCTACGCCCCTATCGTGCAATGGTGTTTTGGGATATTAGTATTAGTTGGATGATAAATTGATGAAGTCCATCTTGTGTAACAGTGATGAATTTATTAGTTGCCCAAACCCTTTATCTAAATACTAGGTAACTCTTCTTTGTATTTTCTGATTTTTTTTTCCTCATTTTACAATGGTAAGAGATAGTTAATCAATAATAGTTAAAATAACACAAATTTTGGTGCAATGGCCTAATAGTTAAAATAAACTATTAACTTTCTTAATCCGTGTGAGAAAACATTAAAGAAAAAAAAAAGGAAGAAAGAAATGAAACATATTTTGGAACTATAGTATTAATTAATTACATGATGAGTTGGTCAAGTCCGTCGTGAGTGAGAGTGATGAATTTATTATTTGGCCCGTCCTTTTATAAGTATAAATATATACTAAAAAGTATAGGGTGACTGATATTAAGGCTATATATACACACACAGAATTGAGGCATTTGACATATACATAGTACAACTTCATCCTCTCTATCATATCAATGAAGTTAATACTATTTGGGGTAGCAGTAGTACTGCTACTACTTGTTATGGTTGGTGAAGCCCAATCACAATCTCCGGCTCCCCCGCCCCCGCCCCTCTCTTGCAAAGAATGCCCGACAAGATATCGCGATTGTCTAGATTCCTGTCGGCTGAATAATTCGATCCCTTGTTTTAGTCAATGCAGTATTACGGTGGTTCGTTGTGTTAGTCAATGCATAGAGGGACCACCAGCTCCGCCTCCGCCACCGCCTCCTCCACCACCTCCGTCCCCACCTCCTCCTCCGCCTCCCCCTCCACGTCCAACTAGACCCCCACGTCCGACCTTAAC
>VMRK01000369.1:0-26279 GCA_016801395.1 Leptodermis oblonga
ATTCATTTTTCATTATGCTTTTGCACCCATTTATGACCCGTTAGTTAAACATCTTCAGGTGTGTAAATTATTCGCCAAAATACTTCTCTTTTAACCATTGAATTCAATTCTAGTAGAATTGCATCGTTTCATTTCTTTCATTTTCTTGGGCAATCATTTCAATGTCGATATTTATTCACAGGCCCAGATTGATGATCCTCGTTTTCTTTCATAATGGCAACTGCTGCAACATAAACAATTTTATCATCAACGTCGATTGTTCATAGCTAGGTTCCATATTTAGCCGTCATACATGATATAGTTGAGATCTCATTATAATCAAAATATACAAGTACCGAAGCTTCTTCCAAAAGGTTATTATTTGTCATGCTGAGAAAACACTTCAAGAGTTTTTAATGGTGAAAATTCTTCTAGAATATCTAACATCTCGATTTTGACATCTTTATCACTTGCTCCTTTTCCTCGAGAATTTTTATTTTGTAACCGATTAGTCTACCACACTTTCATGTTGGCTTTAATTATTTATTAGTGGTAGAAAGTTCTTCAAGGACATCGAATTTAATTGGAGCACTAGTAGCCAATATGTGTGATTCAGTTACACTTTTTTAGGCCAGAAAAAGCATTTGGCAATTGCAAATTGTGAATGAATTATCTTTTGAAATTCAGTTTCATATAGTTTTATACGATGATCATTGATAATTCACTTCAAATAATATTTTTATTTGGCCACTTCTTCTTTCTTCTCCCCCTGATGTTGGGAAAATTGACTTATCAAAATGACAATCAGTAAAATGAGTAGTGTACAAATCTCCAACTTTGGTCTCAATATATTTTATAGTGGAGATTCATGCCCAACATCTATTTCTAACCTAATTTGAGGTCTGATCTTTTTGCATTGTGGTGGGGCATTCATAATATAAACTGCACATTTAGAAAATTATAAGATGAGAAATATTTTGATTTCTGAACAAAATCATTTGTTGTGGAGAGAATTCATTAAAATTTATGGGCCGCCTAATGCGAACAAATGTTGCAACATGCAATATTGCATACCCCTGAAGTATATATATTGGGAGTTCCACTTTAAAAAATAATGGTCATGTAAATAATTTGATAAACGATTCTGCTAGACCGTTTTATATGTGAATACAAACAACAGGGTATTCAACACTTATCCCAAAGACATGCAGTCATTATTTATATAGTAAGAAAACTCATAACCGAATTATCTCCGCAAGTAATTTTGCAAACTCCAGGTTCCGATATTTAATAATACACGTAATGCGACCATTTGGTTGATACATGAAAATTAAAAAATTCCAAAATGATCAATAAGGTGGGTGATAAAGCCCACAAATACATCACTATATATATGTTTTATTAGTGCAGGAGATTCAGTATGAATTTTCCATTAGTGATGACCTTATAATGAATTTGTCTTGAGAACAAGTATTGCATGAGAATTCATTGTATTGAACAATCTTCTGGCCCTTCAATGAATGACTATAAAAATTTTCTATTATATTCACGTCATTATAGAATCAGGATAGCCTAACCAGTCGTGTCATAATAAACTCATTAGTAAACGTCTGGTTTACTGCTGCATAAATTTCAATTGCAGTAATATATGTGGAGTACAACTGAGAGGAATAAGAAGGTAACTTTTGCAATAAAAGATTCTTTTCATAAATAGTACTTGTAATGTACAAGTATTTATTATCACCTTTATTTTTATTCGCAATATGATATCCATTTCGACGAATATTATTGGAAACTCCATAAATTTTATAAAAATTCTAGAAAAAAAAAACAATGCATCGCCAAGTGCAATATTTTGTTCCTCCTAGTAAAATGATAGATACTCTTCTGTACTTTTCAATCATTTGTACTATCAATATAGTACCAACTGTAGTTTATGTCATTATTAGATAAGAATATTATTTCTTATCCATACTGTACTATGTTGTAGCACTATTTTCTAGACATAATGTTGTGTGATTGACCATTGAAATATCTATTTTCATCACAAAATTAAATTTTCAAATGATGTATATATTTCAATACAATATTTATAAATCATAAGAAATATTAAACCTATAAATTAACAACAAATATTATATTTAAAAACATCAAATTAAAATTAACTACATAAAAAAAATGAATGAAGAAATTTCTTATTAAACATTTTTTTTCCTTTTTTAATAGGATCACCTTCATGTGCATGGTTGAAAATTAATTTCACAATATCATTGCAGATAAAAGTTGGCTTTATCTTTTATCTTTTTTCTATGATTCTTGATAGACAGTAGCTATATATTTTGGTGTACGACAAGTACATCCATGACCAATGGTCTTTCATGCCACAACAATAACATTTGTTATTAAAATTTCTTTTCGCTTTCATCTTTCTTGTCACAATTCTTCCACTTCTAGTGGTGTTATGATTTTGCACTTATTGCGTTTAATTATTCTTCCAGTACTTGTGGTGGTGAATTCAACATAAATATTTGTATAATTATGATTACAATAGTTAATATAAAGCCCGAACCCACGACTGCGATTTTGTGCATTATATGAATATATAATTATAACATTTACTTCACAAAATGGAACATTTATGTATTATAAAAATTCATGATTCTCACATTTAGTTCAAGAAATGAAATTTTCATACATAATAGGGGATGCATAGCTGTCACATTTACTTCAGGAAATAGAACAACTTTATTGAACGAGGCTCATGAGTTTAGAACAAAACTCATTATTTGGTTCAATGACAGGAATAAAGTAAATCAAATATATAATAATTCAAAATAATCGTTGGTTGGCAATCATATATCTCTTTCAAATTTGTCAACGGGACAATAGATATTTTACAATTAAGTGCCCAAACTTCAATACCAATATATTACATCCACTTGTTAACTGTATTTTTCAATTACGAGGGGAAAAATATATACATATGTAAAATATCAAAATATGCATTGCAAAATAAGTAATAGAAAAATGAAACTAGTATAAAAGATCAAACAATGCACACTATTATGATTATGACTTTCATGAGTGAAAACCATGGTAACTAATATATGAGCAAGTTCTAAAACATTCCATACAACAATTCATTTTACCGAAATGGTAAATTAAACATCACACAAAACTTTTAAAAGCACATAAACTTTTATACATCGTGATCATGTACTTCATATGGATATATACATATATCTATTATATATATATATATATATAATACTCAAATTAGTATATTATATATATTATGTTATAAAATTACTTCTCATTGAAGTGGTACAATTTTGCACTAACACTAACCTTGTAAGGAGTTGGGTTCAACCTTCTCATGTGATCTGGAGGCATTTGATCTAGCTGTTTAATGCACTAATCTCTTATCTTTTTTATGAGCGGCAAATCTTCTCTTCTTTTCAAGAAACATGAAATGGTTAGAGTCTCTTGCTGATAACGTGTTATGAGATAATTACTATAGTATAACTGTATAGAAGCGTATAGTATAGAAGATAACAAAATGATAAGACAAAAGATTAGAGAGAATATAGTGGTGGTAGACTTTCTATCATTTCATTCATCCTCTTCTCCACTACTTAAACCTCTATTTATATGTTTAAGTTGATTTCATGTCATGAATTATAATCCATCTCAAAAGTCTACAGATAGTAATTACATGAGATAAATAAATGGGGATAATAGGGATAGTGGAAAGGTAGGGAACTTATAATAATATGTGATCATTGGAGTTGTAGAATCTTGAAGGACACTCATAATAATACAAGTATTCATAACACAACTAAAATAAATATTGTAAACAAGAAATTACTAAATCTATCAATTGTTTCAGCTATTACAATATGATTTTTTTATTCTTCAAAAAAAAGGTCCAAATAAAAGTAATAGATGAAAAAAAATAAATAACTACTAAAAATACTTAAAAATGTAACACTAAACAAAAGTATAAGAAAACAGAATAGATGGAAAAAGAACAAAAAATTAATATTACTACTATTGAAAAGAAAAGAAAATTGATGGAGTGAAAAGAAAAGGAAGGAAAAAAAATGAAAAAGAGAGAAGAAAAAAATACAAATTAATGTGATATAAATAAAAAGAAAATATTGAAAGGAAGGAAAAACTAAAATATTCAAAATTAGATCAATTAAGTTAAAATAAAATAAATGTTGTACAAAATAAATTACTAAATTTATTAATTGTTATCATAATATGATTTTTTTAAAGTCCAAATTACCTGTTAAATCTTTAATAGCAGGTAAAATGACTATTTGTGTCACAATATGAAAATATAAAGTGTGAAAAGTGTCAAAGTCAAAACAAAATGGACCAAAACTACTGTAAACATAAACATAAAGGATTAAAATTGCCAATTTTCCAGATAAGAACTGTTTGACCTTCCTGGAAATTTAATTACTCCCTCCGTTCCATTAGAAAGGTCCAGTTTAAGAAATTTTTTTATTCCAACAGAAGGGTTCATTTTCAATTTTTTTTACTTCTCATACCCTTATTAATATAATAATGTGTGATTTATAATTAGTTCACATTTAAAATGTAAAGATATTAATAGAATAAGTTGTGACAAATTAGCTAATATATGTATTGTACCTTAAAATTTATAATAAGTTATATATACTTTGAAAGTTGACTCTTGTAATGAAATAGAGGGAGTAATTAATTAATTGTGAACAACGCTTTAATGTTATGATGTATCAGTGAGTGTCCAACTCAAAAATAAAATAAAATCAGTGAGTTTCCTTATCAAGTGCTAGCTGGTGTCCACTTATACAATAAGATCGATCGATCGATCTCATAAAATAACATTTTACTTTAATTTTGGTTTAATATTGTCAATCGAGAACTTGTTTTTGTGGATCCACGTTGGAGCATCATGCATGCAGAGGCAGGCCAAATTGTCCAATCTCCACCAATGCAAACAGGATTCACGTATTAAAAATTTATTAAACATCCAAAATTAAAATCTTCAAACATGACTTTGGAAGAGGAAACTCTTTAATCTCATACGCTATTATGTTTTGTCGAAAGAAATAGAGATCAGAATGTATCAAAAGTGTCTTCGCAAGTGAGGTGATATAACTATTTATTCGAAAATTTAATGCTATAATTATTTAGGAGTACAACTTCAAAATAAACTATTATAAGAGAGCCGAGAGAGTATTCTGTCTGTTTGAATTTATTCACAGGCAATTATGGAACTAGTTAATTAGACTAGAATTCATACTTTGGTTTCATACATGCAATGGTTAAGTTTTCTCACATAATACTAGAATAAGAGAATTTAGCTACTCATAGAATTAAACATCTCACGAAATAAGATTAAAGCAGCCATGAAATGAAGGCAAGGATGGAATATGGAAAAGAGATACTTTACTGAAAATTGCTACTGGAGACTCTTCCCGTTTGGGCAATGGGTAGCCTGCCGGAAGGAACTCTCAAATAAAATAGAACTACTGCTAGAATAATGTATCGTGAAATTCTAACTCTATCAGAACTAAAGAAAGAACTTTACGTGAATAAAGAATGGGAAATTAAAATGAATACTGAATGCAAATCTCAATGACTTCTACCTAGAGAGTACCCCTATTTATAGAGAGGAAAACAGTCATCTCTCAGTAAAAATATCCCATCAGTTAAGGAGTAAAGCAATCTTTGACAAAGTCAGCACATCACTCAGATGAAGGAAACAACCGATTGATTTTCTGGAGATTCTTCTGGAGCTTCTGCTTTTAACTTTCACTGCAGTAATTTCTGAAACCTTCTAGAAATTTAGCTTTTACTTCTATTGCAGTAATTTCTGAAACCTTCTAGAACTTTAGCTGCTCTACTGGGCTTCACTTTTCTCCTTCTTTTTGGGCCACAACCCGTGTGACATTCTACCCGAACATCTCTTGCTTCAAAATCCTTATTTTAGAGTCTTTCCTCCTTATTTGGGTTGTTCTCTAAACCTGCCATAAAACACTAACAACTTGGGCAAAAGCCCCTGAGAACTGCCTTCAAAGATGCTAAAATAATAGTCCAAAACTAGTCAGATCAAAATCCAAAACTCAAACATGTACAACCTTAAACAGATTTCTTGCCCTGGTCCAAAACCAATTCCAAACCTCAGTTAAGAATATCAGAACAGACAATGGTTCTAAATTCCTGAACTCAGCTTGTTCTGATCTTTTCCTTAGTAAGGGAATTATTCATCAGAAATCATGTCCATATACACTCCAACAAAATGGAGTTGTGGAAAGAAAACACCAACACTTACTCCAAATTGCTAGAGCCATCATGTTTCAGTCATCCTTACCTAAACACTTTTGGGGGGAATTCACAGTCACTGCTACCTACTTAATAAACAGATTACCTAGCCCTGTACTTGACTGGAAAACACCATATGAGCTTCTTTTCCAAAAGGCACCTTCATTCTATCATCTGAAAGTGTTTGGTTGCTTGTGTTTCATCACAAACACTTCCCCTCGTAAAGATAAGTTTGCTTAAAGAGCTTATCCTGCTATTTTTATAGGGTGTCCACCTGATCATAAGGCATACAAAGTGTATGGCCTTCATCACAAAAGAATCACTGTCTCTAGAGATATCACTTTTCATGAACACATTTTTCCGTACAAATCTCAAAACTTAAGTGATTTCTCCATTTTTGTTCCTATTCCTCCCTCTACTACATCTTTGCCAGTTGCAGTTTCACATTCAGACATTCCAATGACAAATGGTCATACATCACAGCCTCACTACAATGATACTAACAATCATATATCACCACATCAGTCATCTGAGTCTTCACCTCATATTTCTCCATCACTGACTTCTGAGCCTAGGACTTCACCCAATGTCAGCACTTCTTCAACCTCTCCTTCACATTCTCAATCTCCTCCTCACCTGCATTCCTCTGTCCCTTCTCCTCCTGCGCTTAGACACAGTTCCAGAACCATTTCAAAACCCTCTTGGTTACATAACTTTGTAACTAATTCAATCCACCATCCTACATCTTTTTCTACTGCATATATGTCTTTTCTTGCTAACCTGTCAAATGTTCAGGAGCCACAGTCTTATAAACAGGCATGTTTAGACATGGAATGGCAGAAAGCTATGCAGTCTGAACTGGATGCCTTGGAGGCTAACCACACATGGACTTTGGTGTCTTTGCCTCCTGGTAAGAGAGCCATTGGATGCAAGTAGGGGTCGGCACAAATTGGTCCAATTCGAAATTCGAACCGAATTTGAATTTACTGAATTCGAATAAACCGAATTCGAATTCATTATTTGAATTAGGTTTGGTTTGAAACCGAATTCGAATTATAAATTCGGTTTTCAAATCGCTTTTCAAATTTGATATCTAACCCGAAAACCAAACCGAATTCGAAATAGTTAAAAAATATATTATTAATATATATATATATATTTTTTACCTAAACCTTACCTTATTTTTAATGAGTAAAACCTAACCTCTAACATATCATCACAGCCGCCACCTCCCCTAATTCCCTACGGAGAAGATTCAAGGCATCAAAAATAATAAGAACTTCCTCCCTTCAAAAAGCTCTCCTCTCTCTGCCTCTAATTCTCTCTTGTTGCCCAGCACCTCGAGTGCATATCCCAATTAAATCCTCTCTTGCTGCCCAGCACTTCGATTGCATATCATTTTGGTAATAAGAAACAAAACGGAAAGATGGAGATTGAAGCTAAAAATCTGCAGTTGCTTAATTGGGAGCCTTGCTGGTCTCTCGAGAGACTTGGTCTCAGCTCTGACTGAGTCCACCTTGAGTTGTTCCAGATCTGAAGGTGCCACTGCCCAGATCTGTCCAATTTTTCAAGGTTTTTGGTTGCTGTGTCTAGCTTTGACGTCAGTTTCGCCGTCCTATGTCAGTTCAAAAATATGGAATTCGATTTATACTGTCCAAACCGAATTCGAATTCTTCGAATTTGGTTTGGTTTCTTCAATTTTAAACGAATTAGATCGTTTTTCGAATTGGCCGAAAAAAATTAAAATTCGAGGATCGATTCGTGAAACCCGCAAATTTCGTGGAAACCGATTGTGGCCCACCTTAAATTGCAAAATTTGGTATTCAAGGTTAGATGCAAATCTGATGGGACAGTTGAAAGTATAAAGCCAACTTGTAGCCAAAGGATCAATCAAATCGAGGAGTTGATTACTGATGTGACGCAAAAATTGCAACGAAGGAAACGATGCTTCTTCACGGCCCAATAGACGTTTGTAATGAACAATAACCCAATTTGTATGAAGTTGTGCTGTGAAGGGAATGAACGAAATTGAGATGGATTATGTGATCTAAGTTGCTGAGCTTGGCCAATATGATGAAGCTTGATGATTTTGCACTGCTCCGTTCACCAATTGATGATTAATTCAGAAAAGGAGCGGGGCTTTCCCCCCTGTATAGGCTCCGACGATCAAGTCAGTAATATGAAAGAGAATAAACAATATGGAACAAGAATGTTTTCAGTAATTGTAAATGAGAGAACAGCTTTAAGAAATGCTAGAAATTGCTTATTCGAACCTGCCTGAATGAGGCTTGTGCCTGAGTATTTATAAACTTATTCTTGATAGTTCCGTTGAGTAATGGAGACATACGCTCCCACTTATTCCTTGTGTAATGATGTTTTTTGCCTTTCCGGGAAAACTGGCTTTAGCTTTCGGCTCCACTGTCATAATTGCTCTGTACATACTAAAATAATGGTCCTACCATGATATATTATTATCTTTATTTTCAGGTCGGTTTAACCGATCTAATCTTACATTACCGACCTAAATAGAGATGAGTTAACAATTGACCAATCTAACTTCATTAAGTTTTTACCGACCTGGGATTCTTGAGTAATACTGACATAATCATGCCGATCTGAGCTATAAGGTTTACCAATCTAAGATTAGTTTATTCCGACCTAAACTTTAGTGAGCTTTCTTGTTCAGTTCATGACCAATATAAGATTATATGACCGACCTAAATTTGTAACAGAGACTCGTTTTGTGTGATCTTTCTGACCTGAACATGGATCTGGGCTTCTCTATCTTTTACTGTTTCTTAGTTTTTAATTAACTGGGCTAGGCCCAATGGGGATTTCAATTTTATGCACATCAACAAGCCCCCCCAGTATTAGGTTTTACCGATCTAAAACTTAATACTCTTTGGGTTTTCCGAGCTAAGACCTAGCATAAAGGATATGTTTTTCTAGATTAATCCGAGCCAATTTTCCGAACTAAGCAATATTCCGTATTTTTATTAAGCCGTATGTGACTTAAAGGCGATTTTCCAGTATTTATCCGACCTATACTTCATATAAAAACATGAAATATGAAATCCGACCTATAAAGAATAGTCTCTTCCATCTGTATAATAATAAGTGTAATTCCGATCTAAAGAATTTGAACAGTTTTCGGACAAATAAATATAATCATAAATACGTACCTTTACGTTCCCCTAGGTCAGGATTTTGAAGAGGCGGATCGGTCGGGACACGCCTTTACATCTATCGATACGACTTCCAAGGCCGTTTTGTGTCTTCAAGGTGTCATTAATGAATGCAGCTTTTGGTCTGCCCACGTCTCTTCGATTTCCCCGAGGCTCCATTATAAAAACCGTGATAGCAACACACATTTGGCACCTTACTTCATTTCGCTTTCCTGAAAAGAGAGAAATTTGTTCTTACCTTCCTTCTCCTCCCCTTCGCCGGAATTTTTCGAAATTTTGCCGGAGTTCTATCGTTGTGTCCTAATTCCTGCAATCTCCGCTAAGGTTGTTGTCCCACCGCTGTTACCTTCCGTGGTCATTCCTTTCTCTTTCTTTTATCAGTCTTCAATGGCCTCCGAGAGAAGCTCAGGCACCGAAGCATCGCGTCTGGCACCGGCAGCAGGTTAGCGTCCTTGTCTGATGATTTATTTTTCTTTCCAATCTGTCTTGTTTGAGTGATTTGTCCATGATTATTTGCACTGATTGCTGTAGATTCGGCTGCCACACACGAATTTAAACCCGAGGAAATAATTTCACAAATGACTATGGCCGATTTAATAACCCTTAGGTCGACCCATTATATAGATCCTTCTGTTCCTATTCGTTTACCCGAGCCTGAAGAGAGGATAAATACTGTTTCTAAGGGTTGGGTCGGAGTGTATGAATATCATATTAGTTTTGGATTGAGATTTCCGACCCTAGATCTATTAATCGAGATGTGTGATTTTCTGAATATTGGGCTGAGCCAACTAGTACCCAATTCCCTTAGGTTTTTGATAGGGTTCATGTATATGTGTTTTGGGGCTGGAGTTCGACCTACAGTAGACCTGTTTTTTCAATTTTATACAGTCCGAAAATACCCTTATGGTAAATGGTGGGTGACCTTTCAGAAGCGTAGGAATAGCCCTGTGATTATTACCGACTCCCCTGATACTAATAAACAATGGAGGGCTAGGTTTTTTATGGTAAAAGCTGAGGAAGCAAACCTACCCTACCGTTGGTCCCCATTTATTTTACCAGTTGATCAATCCAGAGATAAGTCCGACCCCAGAGTTCAATCAGACTATAAGGCATTAAGAAACCATAGTAGCTCGGACAAATACTCGGTTAAATTTCCTTCAGAGGTTCTACTTGTTTCGGCCGGGCTAAGCCAATCCCCTAATGTAGAGAGTAAATACCTGTCCCTTGAACTCTTTATTTATGATATCCTTATCCTTCATAATTTGGTAATTTTTTATTTTTGCATTTTACCTGTTTTCAGGCGGTCTCGGTGGATTTGGAAGGAAGAAAAAAACCACCAAAATTATTGCTGCTTCGGGGTCTTCCAAAAGACCAGCTGAGATCGACCTTACTGAAGAGGTCGAGGTGGCCGATCCTCCTAGCTCGGCGTTGGTGACTCGGGTTACGAAAAAGAGCAAACCAACCCCAGAAGAAATCCAGGCAGCTAAGGCTGCTAAAGCTCCACAACTGTTGACGGCCCCCCGTGTGATCCCGAGCTGCCGAAACCTGATGATCTTTGGGGCCCTGTGGACCCGTCAACAAAAGAAAGGGTTCTTCTGCTGAAGGACAAGAAAGATAGGCCGATCTCCTTAGCTCGGCCCATTCTTCAAGTGCATTTACCAGAGCCCCTGCCTGAGGATGTAAGGCCTTACCAAGAGCTGGAGGCTGAAACTGAAAGGTCTTTTGAGGAAATGGTACAGGTGGGCAACCAGCTCCGGCAAAACATGGAGCTGATGATGAAGCAGGAGGCTTTTCTTGCTTCACACATAAAGAGGGTGAGTATCAGAAATTTACTAAAGTCCGAAAATAATGATTTACCTTGGCTGACACTTCTGGCTCGGATTTTTTGCAGGTAGCCTATAATTATGCTGCTACGTCAAAAAGGGCAACAGCTTTGGACATCTTGGCCCAAAGTTATGAGCTAGAGAGGTCGAAGAAACCGTCCGAGGCCGTTGAAGATCTAGAGTTTCAGCTGGGGCTCGAGAAAAGCAAACTTTCAAAGCTTGGGGTTGAAAAGACCGAGCTAATGAAGCAGAATCAGAATCTGTGCAAGAAGTCCAGTCAACAGGTGACCAAGATCCAGGGCCTGGAAGCTGAGGTGACGACCCTGAAAGAAGAAAAGTCTCTCTGGGCAAAAGAGAGAGCTGCCCTGGAAAAAGCAGCCGAAGAGGCCAAGAAGACTGCAGAAGAAGCTACAAAAGCTGCAGAAGAGGCTATACAAAAAGCTGCGGGGATGGTTAGCTCGGAAGAAGTTGAGGCAGCTCGTCAGACCGAGCTAAAAACTTTCAAGGAAGGGGCCTTGCTGGAGTTAATGAACCGGCGTTTTCTCGAGCTGATCCAGTGCGGATATACTCTGTGCTGGGACGAGCTAAAAGGCTCCAGATCGGCATCCGATGCCCCAGAAGACTCCATAGCCCAGTCTTCTTTGCTTCCGGAGGGACGTGATCCTTTTGACTTAGTAGAAGAAATCAAGCAAGAATGCCGAGACATCGGTGTTCCCATTCCAGAAAAGGTCGAAGAGGATCCGGTGGCCGACCCCCAGGAGATAACGGATGAAGCCTCTTCCCAAGCTCCTCCTTCTTAAGATCGGCCTTCTCTTAGATCGGGCTTGCCCTTCCTTCCAGCTGTGTGAGGAATGTAGGTAGCATGCCTAGATGCAGTTGCAGTGATGTAATCGGCTTTACATTTGTAGAATTTTTTTTTTTTTTTTTTTTTTTTTTTTTTAGATCATCCTTGTAACCGAGCTTGATTATCCAATATAAATGACCTTTTCTGTTTCCTTCAAATTCTTACTTCTTTAACTCGAACTGCTTTACTGATAATTTTCCTTAAGTGTGCTGTATTCCAAGTTCGTGGAATCAATCGTCCTTGCAAGTCTTCCAAAATATAACTTCCGGTAGGTCGAGCTTCGATTACCCGATAAGGCCCTTCCCAATTAGAAAATAGCTTGCCTTGTTCTTGTGGTTTGCTGATAGATCGGTTTCGCAAGACTAAATCTCCTGGTACAAAGGCTCGATGTTTGACCCGAGCATTATAGTGTTGCCGAACTAAATTTTTGTAATTTAGTTGATGTACATAGGCCAAGTCCCGAACTTCTTCTATCAGATCCAGGCTGAGCTCCAAGTTCTTCTGGTTTTGATTTCTTTCGAAGTGCATAACCCGCGGGGCTCTACTTTGTATTTCTGGGGGAATTACAGCATTAACTCCGAAAGCCAACTCAAAAGGGGTCTTCCCTGTGGCCGATTTTGGCGTAGTCCGGTGACACCAGAGCACATGGGGCAATTGTTCTACCCAATTTTTTCCTTTATCTTCTAGTCTGGATTTCAGCCCATGCAACAAAGTTCGGTTTGTGAGTTCTACTTGTCCATTTGCTGGAGGATGAGCTACCGATGCGAAACGCTGGGTAATACCAAGTTTTGAACACAAGGCTGTGAATTCCTTGGATTCGAATTGAGTCCCATTGTCCGAAATAACCGATCTGGGCACACCAAAACGACAGATGACTTGCCTCCAAAGAAACCGAGCTACGGTTCGCCCCGTAATATTTGTAAGTGCCTCTGCTTCTACCCACTTTGTGAAATAATCTATGGCCACAACAAGGTAATGGCATGAACCGATCTTAGGAAACGGACCCATAAGATCTATCCCCCATTCTGCGAAAGGCCATGGGGCAATTATCCCCGTAAAGCTGGAGGCCGGCAACTTGTGAATTGTCGCGTGGTGTTGGCAACTGGAACACCGTTGAACATACTCTACTGCTTCTTGGAATAACCGAGGCCAATAAAACCCAGCCCCTATTATTTTTTTAGCCAAATTCCGAGCCCCAATGTGAGACCCGCAATCTCCTTCGTGTACCTCCTTCAGCATGGCCTTTGTTTCTCCCGATCCCACACACTTTAGTAAAGGCATCAAGAAACCCTTTTTATATAAGTCCTCCCCGATTATCTGATAGTGTTCAGCCTTCCTTTGTATTCGTTGTGCTTCCTTCCGTGATTCTGGTAGAGTGCCATCTTGTAGGTATTGCCATATAGGAAATCTCCAATCCTGTCCTTCACTTATAGACAAGATTTTGGTTCGGCTGTACTCCTGGTATGTACTTCTTCTACTAGGACGGTTTTAGTCAGGTGAGAAAAAACCGAAGAAGCTAATTTGGACAAGGCATCAGCATTTGTATTTTTGCTTCGCGGGACCCGTTCTATAGCCCATTTTTGAAAGAATTTTAGTTGCTGTTGCACCAATGTTAATATCCTCCTCCATTTGTCGATCCTTAGCCTTATACTCCCCCAAAATTTGTTTAACCACGAGCTGAGAGTCTGAACAAATTTTTAAATTTTCGACTCCAAATTTCCGAGCTAACTTCAGGCCGGCTATCATAGCTTCGTATTCTGCTTCATTATTTGTGGCTTTGAAGCAAATCGTAAAGCATACGTGTGAATTTCTCCTACCGGGCTGGTGAGTACGATCCCTGCACCCGATCCGGACTGGCTTGAGGCCCCATCTACATAGAGGATCCACGCATCGTCACCCTTGGCTATAGCTAAAAGCAGATCGGTTTTTTCTGACGGGCTAGATATGCTCTCTTGGCTGTCTGGTACTCCTTCAGCTATGAAATCCGCCAACACCTGTCCTTTGACCGCTGTGCGTGGGGCAAAGGTGATGTCATAATCTCCTAATTCAATGGCCCATTTGGTGAGTCGACCTGAAACTCCTGCTTTTTGCAAGATGGCTTTGAGGGGTGCATCAGTATAAACGGTGACTCCATGCGAGTTGAAATAAGGTCTAAGACGCCGTGTGGAGTGAACTAGAGCTAGGACTAGCTTTTCTAGGCTAGAATAATTTTTCTCTGCGGCCTGCAAAACTTTACTAACAAAATAGATGGGTCTCTGGACCCGGTTATCTTCTCGGAGCAAAACCGAGCTAATGACAGATTTGGTAGTAGCTATATACATGTACAATTGTTCTCCATGAATAGGCATAGTCAAAGATGGCAAAGAAGCTAAGTATTTTTTTAATTGTTCAAAAGCATTTTGACATTCCGGGGTCCACAAAAACTTATCAGTTTTCTTTAAAATGTTAAAAAATGGTAATGCTCGTTCTGCTGATCGGGCTAAAAACCTATTCAAAGCTGCTAATCTACCCGTTAATTGTTGTACTTCCCGAATTGTCCTAGGCGGGTGCATTTTCAATACAGCTTCTATTTTCTTAGGATTAACCGAGATACCCCCCTCAGAAACCATGTATCCTAAGAACTTTCCTGAAGTGGCTCCAAAAACACATTTTTTTGGATTTAACCTTAATTTATATTGGGCTAGTGTTTCAAGGGTTTCACGTAAATCAGATAAGTAAGCAAGTTCATTTTTACTTTTTACAAGTAAATCATCGATATATGCTTCCATATTTCGACTATTGTTTTTTGAAAATTTTATTCACTAAACGTTGAAAAGTAGCTCCAGCATTCTTTAAACCAAAGGCATGGTTATGAAGCAATATGTACCTTTGTCTGTAATAAAAGATGTTTTTTCTTCATCTTCCTTGGCCATAAAAATTTGATGATATCCCTTATATGCATCCAAGAAATTAAGGAATCGAAATCCAGCTATAGCGTCAACCAACACGTCGATCAAAGGCAATGGGAACCAATCTTTGGGGCATGCTTTATTTAAGTCGGTGAAGTCTATGCACATGCGCCATGAACCATCTGGTTTGGAAACTAACACGGGGTTAGCCAACCATTCCGGATAATCTACTTCTCGGATGATACGTACTTCCAACAGGGCGTTGACTTCGATCTCCACATATCTATTACGTTCTCCCCGAGGTTACGCTTTCGTTGTCGGATCGGCCTATGATTGGGATCAATGGATAACCTGTGTTCAATGATATTTCGAGAAATGCCAGGCATATCCTCCGGTCCCCAAGCAAAAACTTCCACAAATTCACGCAAAAGGTTAAGTAATCATATTGTAATTGAGGGGGCAAATCAGCCCCAATTTTTATTACCTTGTTTGGATCGGCCGCGAGGGGAATAATTCTTACCTCGGCCCCTGCTTCAATGGACAGGTCCGAGCCACCTGTTAGATCGGTAATATTAACGGAGGTCGACCTGTCGGTAGAAGTAATTTTTGATTTCATATCCAGGGGGCGGTTCCTTCAAGGAAGCCATGTAGCACTGCTTTGCCTGCAAGACATCACAACGAATAGAAGCTACCCCACCTATAGTGGGAAACTTTAAAAGCATGTGTACAGTAGATGCTATGGCCTGAAACTGATTTAGTCCAGGCCGTCCCAAATATACATTGTATGGTGATGGCTCATCAATGACCACGAAGTCTATGGTTTCCGTACGTTTTAGCTGTCCAGCCAGTAACGTGACGGGAATACTCAAGTGTCCCACAGGTATAACATGGTGATTGCCGAAGCCAATCAATGGTGTCCGAACTGGACTTAACTGTGCCTTGTGTAATTGACAACCAGCCAGTGCCTTGGTTGTAATTATATTGCTAGAACTACCCGTGTCTAACAATGTCCTACGCACTTGGTAATTTGAAATGTAGCAATCGATCACTAGTGGATCGTCACAATTGAAAGACAGAAATGTATCTGTGTCATCGAAAGTAATGCCTGGTGTCATGGTATCTGATTTACGCTTACCTAGAATAGAGTTCCTTTGCCGGTATACCTGTTTCCTCTGGCGGTTAGAGTCGCCTTGGGTTGGTCCTCCTGCTATGGTGTTTACAATCCCTGCTATATTCAGGTCGGTGTTACCCCCAGCATTTGGGGCTCGGGAGTCGGATTGGGAACATTCGCGGGCAAAATGACCGGTCTCTCCACATCGGTAGCATCCGTTAGGTCGTTCACGGATTGCTGAAGTCACCGGTTTAGGTAGAGGTGCTATTTGTGTATATTGTGGTAGTTTCCCAGCTTGAATTAATTTAGCTATTTCTGCAGCTAAATCACGACAGTCATTAGTATTGTGACCAATGTTTTTATGGTAATTACAATACCTGCCCGGATTGAGCCGATCTGTGGGACCCGTCATGGGTCGAGCTGGGGGCAGCAGCCCTTGACTCTGAATGGCAGCATATATGTCAGCTCGAGGGACTGAGAAGGGCTCGGATACCTGCACAGTGTTTACACTTACCCCAGCCTTTGGAATGGAATTAGTGGTATTGGCAAAGTTTAATTTCTTATTTCCTCCCGATGTAAGAATTGGGGAAGGAGCTTTCCTCTTACCATATAAATCGGAAAAACTTCTTTCCCTTTCCTGTTTTATAGCTGTAGCGTCTTCAACAACAGCAAAGTTAACAGCAGTAACCATCATTTCAAAATAAGAATGTGGGGGTCGAATGGCCAATTCAGTAGCTAAAGGTCCTGACCGTAACCCGTTAATAAATGATCCCATCATTATTCTATCATCTTTTTCATGACATTGCCTAGACTCTATATTGAACCGATCTATATATGCCTGTAATCCCTCTTCCATTTTTTGTGTTATGTTCATTAAATGTGAAATCGGTTTAGACAATATCTTATTACCCATGAAATTGGCTAAAAACAGGTCACCAAACTGATCTAAAGAATGAATAGAATTTCGGGGCAAAGTACAATACCAATTTATGGCCTGACCTTTAAGTGTCAGATGGAATGTCATGCATCGGTTAGCGTCGGACAGGTTGGCAGCATCCATGACGCTCATGCACTGCATCCAGTGTGCCGTGGGGTCGGTGGTACCATCATACTTGTCGACCTTACCTAGGCCTCTGTATCCAGGGGGAAATTGTGCCATTTGAATCTCCCATCCAAAAGGATGAGACACGCGAGACGTGGGGGCAGTTGTTCCGATCTGAGTATATCCAGATCCGGGTAGGCCGAGCTGGGGATATCCGGACTGACCTAAGGGGTGTCCCCCCAGGCCGAGGTAATAATTTCCTAGGCCGGTCCCGGGATAATAATTTGGATTAAGCAAGGGAATATTTCTAAGGGCGGCTGTATGGCTCGGTTATTGCCTAAACCATAATGCTGAAACATTGCGGGTTGGATGTAGTGGTGTATCCGGGGTAATAACAGGGTTGATTCATTTGGCCGATTGGTAGGCCATGGCCAGGTTGATTCAATTGACTCATTTGTTGTCCTAAAGTGGGAAAGGGCAGGCCTGACATTAAAGAACCATTATTAAACTGAGCATTGGGGGCCACAAAGGGACCCGAAAAAGTAGGATTAGCCTGAGTATGAGCTACAGTGGCATAAACAGGTGGTGCCACAGAAGGGTCAGGAGGACCAGCAATATGACTGATTGAAGAAAAATTAACTCTCCCAGGTTGTGGAGGACATATAGTAGTAGATTGTGGGGGGAGACTAGACATTAAAGCAGCAGAGGGGTTGGACACAGGGTTGATGATAGCCTTGGGTGGGGGAACGGTTGGGGACCAGTGTAAACCATAGGAGTGTTCTATGTTATGCTTCTGTGGTGGTGGTTGTAAGGGGAGGTTCTGTAGTAAGAGTAGAGATGATAGGAGCAACATGGTTTATTAAGTGAAATAGTTCTGGAAATAAACGGAAGAACCTATCTTTTTCTGCCTGTTCCTGTTCCGGGGTGAGAGTTTCAACAAGGGTGGTAGTAGTTGGTGGATCAGATGGAGGATTAGAACTGGTGGCAGAAACAGTAGGGACCAAAGCGGTTGTAACGGTGAGCCCATTGAGGTTGTCAGAAGAAGAAGCACCTTTTCCTGAACGAGTTTGCGTCATGGTTTCAACAAATTTATTTAAATGAGGAAAATTTGATGAAATGATCTGATCAAACGTTTCCCCACAGACGGCGCCAGTTGATGTGACGCAAAAATTGCAACGAAGGAAACGATGCTTCTTCACGGCCCAATAGACGTTTGTAATGAACAATAACCCAATTTGTATGAAGTTGTGCTGTGAAGGGAATGAACGAAATTGAGATGGATTATGTGATCTAAGTTGCTGAGCTTGGCCAATATGATGAAGCTTGATGATTTTGCACTGCTCCGTTCACCAATTGATGATTAATTCAGAAAAGGAGCGGGGCTTTCCCCCCTGTATAGGCTCCGACGATCAAGTCAGTAATATGAAAGAGAATAAACAATATGGAACAAGAATGTTTTCAGTAATTGTAAATGAGAGAACAGCTTTAAGAAATGCTAGAAATTGCTTATTCGAACCTGCCTGAATGAGGCTTGTGCCTGAGTATTTATAAACTTATTCTTGATAGTTCCGTTGAGTAATGGAGACATACGCTCCCACTTATTCCTTGTGTAATGATGTTTTTTGCCTTTCCGGGAAAACTGGCTTTAGCTTTCGGCTCCACTGTCATAATTGCTCTGTACATACTAAAATAATGGTCCTACCATGATATATTATTATCTTTATTTTCAGGTCGGTTTAACCGATCTAATCTTACATTACCGACCTAAATAGAGATGAGTTAACAATTGACCAATCTAACTTCATTAAGTTTTTACCGACCTGGGATTCTTGAGTAATACTGACATAATCATGCCGATCTGAGCTATAAGGTTTACCAATCTAAGATTAGTTTATTCCGACCTAAACTTTAGTGAGCTTTCTTGTTCAGTTCATGACCAATATAAGATTATATGACCGACCTAAATTTGTAACAGAGACTCGTTTTGTGTGATCTTTCTGACCTGAACATGGATCTGGGCTTCTCTATCTTTTACTGTTTTTTAGTTTTTAATTAACTGGGCTAGGCCCAATGGGGATTTCAATTTTATGCACATCAATTACTATATTAGTTTTTTCTTCATGTGGCAACAATGTCACTGTCAGAATTCTTTTAAGTATGGCAAAGCATCTAATTCAAGGCATTTGCATCAATTATATGTAATAATGCGCCTTCTTACATGGTTTCTAGATGAGAATGTATATATGAAGATTCCTATGGATATTCCAAAGGGAAACCTAGGAACAGATGTGCAAGCTTCACAATCACTTATGGTTTAAACAGGCTTAACGCAGTTGAACCAGATTTTACCAAAACCTTTGATTCCTATGGTTTTTCTGCAATCCAAACATGACCATGTTTTGTTTTCATCTTCAAAATTCTTTGTTTTTAGTCTCTGCTGGTCTATGTTGATGTGTTTTCTTGTAGGGAATTCAGATTCAGCTATCTCCCATGTCAAGAAGTATCTTCATGATCAGTTCACAATGGCCTTGCTCAATATTTTCTTGGCATAGAAATTCTCAGATCACCTGATGGTCTCACTCTTAACCAAAAAAATATGCACTTGATATTGTGCATGATCTTGGGCTAGATGCAGCCAAATCTGCTGCCATCCTTTGGCCTTAGGGTGTTCCTTTGATGCAGATGATGATTCTCCATTCTCCTTGATCTAGGTCCCTATGGGAGACTCATTGGTCGTCTCCTTTATCTCAGCTTCACACGTCCTAACCTGACTTATGCTGTTCAACAGCTTAGTCAGTTTGTGCAAGCTCCACATGGCTCTCATTGGCAGCATGCTTTACATGTGGTTAGATACTTGAATGGTTGTCCATCGCATGGTTTATTTTGTCCTACTTCTAACTCCCTCTACCTTCAAGCTTATGCAGATGCTGACTGGGGATCATGCAAGATCACAAAACGTTCAGTTACTGACTTCTGTATTTTCTTAGGATCTTCCCTAATTTCCTGGAAAACCAAGAAGCAAAATACAGTTTCCCACTCATCTGCAGAAGCTGAATATCGCAGTCTTGCTGGCACTGTCTATGAGCTCAAATGGATATCCTACATATTGTCACATTTTTACCTTCCAGTACCACTGCCTATTCCTCTTTGGTGCGACAATCAGGCTGCTATTCATATCACTGAGAATCCAGTGTTTCATGAACGAACCAAGCACCTTGACATTGATTGTCATCTTGTGCGTGATCATTATAAAGATGGCTTCATCTCACTTAATCATGTCAGTTCTAAGAATCAGCTTGCTGATATCTTTACTAAAGCCCTCCCTGCAGCTGTTTTTGCTTTCATATTGTCCAAGTTGAGATTCTTTGCTCCCCAAAGCTTCTCACCTTGAGGGGGGGATGTTGAACTTATAGGCAAATCAGCTAAGCATAAGGTCAAGTTAGCTCAGCTTAGCTTCGCTCAGAGGCAGCTTGGAGTTTAGAAGCAGCATTCAAACCTTGCCGCCTTATGATCAGATCATAATTTCCACACTTGCTGACGTGTACAAGCTAATTAGTTGAAGTGATGATGTGGATCGGGTTCTGCTAGAGTGTACAGTCCAGAAGCTTCCATTTCTTATTTTCTAGCTTGTCTTTTGTACAGATTAATGACAAACTAGTCAGCTTAATTTTATCTCAAGAAAGCTTTGATCACAAGCTATTGTGATCTGTATATAAGCATCACTGATGCTTCCGATTTAATTAATTAAAGAAAACCTTTCCAGAAATTTCTCATTTTCTCTCTGTTCATTGCTTGTGTTTTCTGCTCATTTGTTCAAGTTTCAGATTCTCACAGCCTCTTTCAGAAATTTTGTCCCATAACCCAATTACACCGAAACCAACAACCACCACCGATCCATCTACATCTCTCCCCACAAAACCACCTCCCAAGTGGCCGGGGTTCTCCAATGCCGAATCATCCACATCTAGTTTGGAGTGGACCGGTAAAGACCAAGCGACAAATTTAACTGTCATCCTCAGATGTTTAAAATTACTTATAATGCTAATGAAAATCACTGGTAAAAAAATTAATATACAAAATGATATTTACGATTAGATATTAAGATGTGTAACAGAGGATCTTGAACCGAATAGAATACACTTAATTAATTAAATCCTCGGAATTGATATTTGCAGCGACGGTTTCGATATTTGCAGCGACATTTTCTTGTGAAAATACTGAAATGCCCTTGGGGAAAAAATATTTTAAAAAAAAGTTTTATTAATTATTCTAGTTGTATTATGTCCGAATTTATTAGTAGTTTTGTCAAAATTGTGAAATTTTTTACCGGAATGGGGAAGATCTGATGGTTACTGCAAATAAGAAAGTGGCGGCGACCGGCGACATTTTGGCCAAAAACCCCACTTTCTTATTTGAAGTAACCACTTTCTTATTGGCCCACCAGCGACACTTTGTCACAAAATGTTGCCCGGCGACACTTTTGGCCCAAAATGTCGCCGGACTTTGGTTGGGGTATTTCGGTTTTTTCACAAAAAAATATCGCTGCAAATATCGAAACCGTCGCTGCAAATATCATGCCCCAATTTAATCTATAAAGTATTTAATCTGATTCAAAGTTAATAAGTGCTTTCATTTACAGTGATGAGTCTTTTCAATTTCTGGGACATACCAGCTGCAAACAAACAAAATGGCGGACACCCAAAGAACATGGTGGAGAAATGGACCACAAAAAAGTGAAGAGCTTTTCTCCACTTCCAACCGCAATTATTTGCTTCTTCCTTTAAATCTTCACAGAATTGAAGCTGTACTTCTCGATATATCCTGAAAAGGAGTTTGAAATTCACACAAATTGCATCCTCAATAACCTCGTTTAGAGTTCCTGATCCTACTTCCGGTACGTATGATCGATATCTATCGACTCCTCTGGTGATTTCTGTGATCAGATTTCCATCTATGCAACCTTTTATCTTTCGTTTTTGAGATGAATCATGAACAGGTTTTTTTTTTTTTTGAGTTGGGAACGGATTTTTCCGTAGGAAATTAACAAAACAATTGGCTGTTTATTTTTCATAGTAGTTTAGTAAATAGGGGAGGAATTTTAGTTTTGTAATGATCATTTGTAGAAGTTTTATTCAATAAAATTGTGAAGAACTTTTCCACGAAACCAATTTGTATGAATAGTGGTAGAATAGGGGAAGAGATAGTCTAAGTGAATTCTCAAAAGTAAGCAAACTTCTTGATAACTACTAGAACTGTGGAAGTGTTTCCTGTGAATGTATCAGAACTCTTTAACATGTCCATGTGCAGCTGTACTTCTTGGGTTTTATTGAATTGGATAACCTGGATGAACTCTTTAGTTCTCATTTCAGTATCCCTTTTTCCCTTAGTCTCAGGGTCCTGTCAAGTTTCCTGGCTTCCATGTGAATCATCAAGTAGTTATATATCTGATTGGCTATGGAATCCACCATTCTTTCTTCTGTAATTTCTGTATTGGAGGATCTGGAGTTTCTGAACTCGAAAAAGTCTTTTGGCGCTACTTTGATCAAAAAGCTAAGGGCTCTCAGAACATTTCTTCTTTGTACACTACATCATAAAGATGAAAATCTGGGGTCTTTCATGGTAAAGATTGAAGATGTTGTTTGGAGAAATGCAGGCAAAATTAAGCCTTATCGTCTTAGTTTGGAGGAAGGATGTTCTTCTTCTGATGTTGTGGCCAAGTTGACTGATTTTCTACGTGACATTGAATCTTTCGAGGATGATATAGATGAATGGTACACCACTTTGTCAGATTTCTCGAGGCGTTCGAGTTTAACAGCAGATGAACTCTTAAGACTCAATTGTTCCATCATTGGGAATATACTGGATTATGGTACTTCTCGCCAGCATTACGATAAACTCCTGGCAGACCACCCAATAGAAGCCTTGTTAGACAATTTGGTTTTCTTGAGAAATTTCATCCAATTTGTCAAACTACAAAGTGTTGAGCCTCCAAAATTGGAAGATTTGTTGTCTCACTTTGAAGCTGTTGCTGTTAATACTGCTCATCTCTTCGCACACCTGTTATATACTTGTGATACATGTAGGGGTTGTTGTGAATCTGATCCAGAGGACGATGATCCGTGTAATGAAATGTGGGATGGTTGGTCGGAGGAAAAGATTTCAGTATTGCTGAACAAGATCAAACCCTTTGATCCTCAAGTCTGTAAGACTTACACTCAAGCCTTGCTCAGCTTAAAATTGTCACTACAATTGAATACTTCCACTCGTGAGAATGAGAATGTAGAGGATTCTGTAACTGTAATGAATGAATTCATTGATTCCCTGCTTGGTATTTGTTGGAAAGAGCTGGAACTGATGTCTGGTTATATTTTTACTAAGAATAGGATCACTTATCAGTACTCTATAAAGGACTAAAGTTCTTGAAAACCAATATGAAGGAGGAGCCACACAAATGTGTGAAGAAAACCAGGCATCTTATTGAAGAAGTTATATGTGATGCTGCAATCACAATCTTTTCTCTCTATCAAACAACTGAAGTAAACTTTCAAGGTGTGCTAGAAGCGATGGAGGTCATTCGGGCAGAAATTGAAGGCGCCAGAAGTACTAATGAAACTGATGGCTTTAATGACAAAGGAAAAGATGTCAAGAAAGTGCTGCTGAGAACCGATGAAGTTATAGGTTTTGATGATGTGGCAATTTCAATTATTGATAGGCTTACAAGAGGATCACAGCAACTTCAGATAATTGCCATTGTGGGTATGGCTGGGCTAGGTAAGACTACTTTAGCCACAAAAGTTTACGATGATCCTTCAGTTACATACTACTTTCATGTGCGTGCTAGGTGCACTGTTTCTCTAGCATTCAACAAAAAGGAAGTGTTACTTGAGCTTCTAAATCATCTCGATTCAAAGCTACCAGCTGAACAATATTTGAAGATGAGTGAACAAGATCATCTTGATTCAAAGCTACCAACTGAACAAGATCTAGTTCAAGACCTCTGGCGTCGTTTGAAAAGGCGAAGATATCTCATATTTTTGGATGATGTATGGGACAGTGAAGCTTGGAACTGCCTGCAAGAAGCATTTCCTAATGATTCCAATGGGAGTAGAATTATTTTGACAAGTCGATATAGTCATGTTGCTCCTCAAACTATGCTCGATGGAGAACCTCATTCTCTTCGTCAACTCACTGTGGGTGAAAGCTGGGAGTTACTGCAAAAGAAGCTATTCCATGTAAATGGCTGCCCTCCAACATTACATGAACTCGGGATGCAAATTGCAGGAAACTGTAAGGGATTACCTCTAACAATTATCATTGTTGCAGGACTCCTTACCACTTTGGAGCAAGAACGTTGGCAAGAAGTTCTTGAAAGTTTAACTTCAGACATAGTTTCTGGTACGGAGCAATGTATGAATTCCTTGGAACTGAGTTACAAACATTTGCCAGATTATCTAAAGCCGTGTTTTCTTTATTTTGGGATGTTCCCAGAAGATGAAGTGGTTTCAACCAAGGCTTTAATCTGGTTATGGATTGCTGAAGGACTCATTCAAAAAGCCAATTCAGAGGGTTTAGAAGAACTTGGGATGAATTATATGATGGATTTAATCAGCAGAAGCTTAGTTATGGTTGTCAGTGAGAGATCTTCAGGTGGTGTCAAAACTTGTCGCATCCATGATTTGCTGCAGGCATTCTGCATTACTAAAGCCAAAGAAGAAAATTTCTTCCATCTTCTCAAGGGCAATAATGATCTTCTAGCTTTTAACGAGCCATCCAACTTGCAGAGATTATGCATTCAATCTAAGCCTGAGGATTTCAAGCAGGCAAGGCTATTTTGTCCTCGAGTGAAATCTCTACTGTTCTTCAGCCAAAGAAACATGCTTCGTGGAGATTGGCTTAATATCTCATTCATTGTGTATATCTTCAAACTTCTCAAGGTGTTGGATATAAGGCAAATAAACTTGGGTTATAAGTTTCCATTGGCAGTAACATTTCTTCAAGAATTGAGATTTTTGGCAGTTCGAGGCGAAATGGAAGAAATCCCATGGGAAATATTTCGCCTCTCTAACTTGGAAATCTTCATTGTTCATCCATTAGTGAGGGTGATTTATTTTCCTGATACTCTCTGGTTTCTAAAGAGATTAAGACATATTCACACAAATGCAAGTTTTTATTTTGCTGGATCTTGTTTGAGCACTAAGTTCATTGAATATTCTTCTACTTTAGATGAACTAGAGAGTTATTCTGGTTTAGTCATTTCTCGTTCGAGAACCATGAAAAAGGAACTGAGAAAGTTTCCGAACATCCGTAAACTGAAATGCAAACTGTTTGAAGATTGGCCTGGTGAGAATCTTGGTAAGATCGTGTTCCCTGACTTTCTGAGTCGACTAGAATCACTTCACTTATCTCCATGGGTCGGAACTATTCGTCATTCTGAGTTTGTATTCCCGGAAAATCTCAAAAAGCTGACTTTGGCTGCGTTTGAAATCCCGTGGAGTAAATTTAAAGACTTGAGAATCGGAAAGCTGCCTAATCTCGAGGTTCTCAAGTTGCTGCATAAAGCATTTTTAGGAGAAACCTGGGAGATGGAAGAAGGGGATTTCTCAAAACTTAGGTTCTTGAAATTGGATTCTTTGAACATTGTTAAGTGGACAGGATCCGATGATGATGATGGTGATCTTCCATGTCTGGAGAAGTTAGTGTTGGAAAACTGTAACAGGTTGGAAGAGATCCCAGGTTGTCTGAATACGATTCCGGATCTTCGAATGATTGAGGTCTCGTCATGTTATCGCTGCATTGCTGCTGTCGAACAAGTTCAGGAAATGCAGAGGGAATATGGAAATTCTGCTTTGGAGATCTTTGTTCGATCCAGGTATGAGAACACTTAGAAGCATATGTTTTGGAATGAAAAATGTTTCTATAGTTTGAAACTATTTTGCTTAGAATCAGTCTGTTGCTGTCTCTAATAAGAATTGCCGCTCGCATTTTCAACCAAGCTGCGCAATGACCAATTGTGCGAATGAATGGTTACTTTGGTACAAGGTTGAAGTATTGTTCAAGATTTTCTGTGTATTGCATATTCACTCTATTTT
>VMRK01000391.1:0-26031 GCA_016801395.1 Leptodermis oblonga
TTTTGAACACCACGGCCCAAATTGATGCGCGGCTTCACGATTAAGACAAATAAACGAACTGGAGACTGGGTTGGGTAGCTCGGATCAGAAAAAATGATGAAGAAGATTATGATTGAAGACTATTCCGGCAACAACTGTAATAAACCAAGAGAAGAGCGGGGTTTTCCCCCCTGTATAGGCTTCGACGATCAAGTTAGAGAGGTAGAAGAAGATGAATAGTATTGACAAATTGCTCAAAATGGTAAAAATTGCGTACCTCACTAAGTCTGAAGACTTAGTATATATACCTTCAAACTGAGATGTGCCCGTTGAGCTTTCATGATTAACACGCTCACCTGCTCCCCTCTGTCTAGGATTTCATGGGCTTCTTCCTCTTTGAAAATCTGGGAAATCTCTGCATATATTTCAAAATATATACCTAACCTTATGATGAGCTTTACCTAATGTGTCAGTGAAATAGCTTAATCCGACCTAACGGTCTTAGTTCGGTTAGGCCGATTATCATGATATAGATGTGAGGGAAACTAATAAGGCATTCCGAAGTCAATGTTCGACCTAACCTTTTAGGGATATACTATCTGGCTCGGTTTTAAGGACCTGCCCGACCTAAGCTTGTGACCGAAATACTACTTGGCTCGATTTGGATGATCTATCCGACCTAAGCAAGGTTCTGGACTTTCTATGCGTCTTTTTATCCTTTACTGTTTATTTTTGCTTTAGTCCATTGGGAATTAATGCCAAATATTCTCCTTCAGATGATGTCCTTTTACCAAATCCTACACTGTATCAGACTATTGTTGGTAGCTTAGTGTATCTCACTATTACCAGGCCTGATATTGCTTATGTTGTACATGTTGTTAGTCAGTTTGTTTGTGCTCCTACCTCGGTTCACTGGGCAGCTGTTCTTCGCAATCTTCACTATCTTCATGGTACTCGATTTCAGAGTATTTTGTTTCCTTCTTCTTCCTCCTTGGAGCTACGTGCCTACTCGGATGCTAATTGGGCTGGAAATGATACTGATCATAAGTCTACTACAGGCTTTTGTGTGTTTCTTGGAGACTCTCTCATCTCTTGTCGAAGTAAAAAACAGGATGTTGTCTCTCGTTCCTCCATAGAAGCTGACTAGCGGGCTATGGCTACCACTGTTCCTGAGATTGTTTGGTTGCGTTGGTTACTTACTGATATGGGTGTCTCTCTCTGTGGTCCGACCCCAATGTATTGTGATAACAAAAGTGCTATTGAGATTGCCCACAATTCTGTCTTTCATGAGCGCACCAAACATATTGAGACTGATTGTCACTTCACTCGCCATCACTTTCAACATGGCACCATTAGTCTACCATTTATGTCTTCTTCCATGCAGCTTGCCGATCTGTTTACAAAATTGCATCCGTTACCGCGGTTTTGCTTTTTGACTAGCAAACTCTCGTTGATATCTCTCGATTCATCTTGAGTTTAAGGGGGACGTTAGATATATGTAAATAGTAGTTTCCTTATTGAATAATAGTTTTCTTATTGGAAAAGGGTAGCATAATCTAGTTCCTATATATATTCTTCTTTGTTTATATTGTTGATTGTATTGTAAATTTGTTCAATTGAAATCCCTATAAGGTTTTCTCTCTTTGCTCTCCTTTTATCTCAATCAGATCTGACAAATCCTAACAAAACTGACAATGGAAGGGGTTAAGATGAGGGTTCTTGAGCCTCTCTACTAGTTCCTGGGCAGCTAGCTGACGGGAAGAACTGTGGAGGCGACTCGGCTAAGTTAACTCGGTCAGGCTCCTTACTGCTACTTCGATCAACGGCAGCATTTCTGGCAATCATTAGGTTCATCAACTAGTAGAATTACTCTGTTTTTTCCCAGACTCACCTCTTGTTTCCATTTCGGCCCTGAAGATATATATCCAATTTGTCCTGGTGTTAGTTAACTAGAACTGTCTTAGGTGTGTGTTTTCAGACATTAGGTAGTATTGCTCTTCCCTCTTTTCTGGAAATTCAGGTTCCATTTTCTCTTTTCTGTTCTTTAGGTTGCTGGTGTTCCTAGAAATCGGTTGCATTTTCTGTTTCCTGTTCGTCAATCTGGTGGTTTTCTGGTTGATGCTATGATTCTTTAGCTTTCTGGTTTTTTAATTCCGATTTTATTTTGCTGTTTTGACTGGAATTCTCTAACTGTATGCATGATTGAGGGATTAAGATGTTTTATTTACTAAAAATAGGATTGTGGTAGGTACTGAAATTAATTTGATGTTTAATTGATTGTAGCTATGCTTGATGTTCCTTTATTTCTGTAGCAAACTATTACTTCAGTTTGCTGGTTTTTGCTGTTTTGTTGCTCTGTTTTGTTCATATACCTCTGTTTGTGCTATACTTGGTGCATATTCTGTTCTGCTTCATATGTTTGTACTGCTGCTTAGTATTCCTTTCTATCTACTGTATTGGAAATTACTTTGTGGTCTGAAAATTAGATATATCCTTGGTTCTTTGGGATATTTAGGAAGGTGTAATTTTGGCTGTAAACTCACTGTTGTATTGCTGGTTGGAACTACACTACTGGACTGGTTCAAGATGAAAATTTTCAAGATTTTTGTTTGGGGCTGTGTAGCTAGTGGAAATGGGGACTTCAAACCCAGAAGGGCAACCAGATAAAGATGGGACAAAATGTGCTGAATATGCCACTTCTCCCAAATGCATCTGGGGTTCATGACAGTAAGAAATACAATGCAGAGAGTAGTGAAATTATAGCTCCGTCGGTGAGCCTATTCAAGGATAATCAGAAGTTAGCGGAAGATGCTAAGATATTCCAATACCCACAAGAAGATGGAGACCTACAATTGAAAGAGGATGATGTTGCTGATATAAATTATGTGTGGAATACTTCACTCATTAGATGCTTTTCTGGGAAATTCCTAGGTTATAGGGCGGTTCAATCAGTGATGCAGGAATGGCAAGTGAAGTGCAGGATCTTACCATGCATGAATGGATTGATAATTTTCAAGTTTAACTCCAAAGCAGAGAAGGGAGAGGTTCTTGCTAAGGGTTCCTATTCGATATGTGGTAGAAGGCTGCATTTATAGAATGTCCCTAAAGAATTTTTATTTGAGGAGCATGTTTCCTCTTCTGTGCCAATATGGGTCCAATTGCCTATGCTACCACTTCATTGTTGGACAAGCAAATCACTTGGCAAAATTGGCTCGAAGATTGGTAAACCTGTATGCATTGCTAGAGTCACATTGAACATGGAGATAATGGCCTATGCCAGGATCATGGTGGAGGTGGATGTGGCAAGTCCTCTGCCGGATATGGTTAGGATTAAGGCTGATAATGAGTCGAGCCGAATGCGAACACCCTTGTGTTCAAGCTCGACACGACTCATTTCAACTTAGCTCGAGCTCGAGCTCGTCTTAAGCCCAAAATGTGAGCTCAAGCTTGAGCTCGCTATGTGCATCTAAGCTCGAGCTCGACTCGATTAGAAGCTCGAGCTAGATCTTGATTAAGAGCTCGGCTCGAGCTCGTAATCAACTCAGAATAAATTCGTTTCTCAGCCCCAGTTTTAACAAAATTTTAAGCCATTTATGTACCCGTAAGATTTTTCAATCACAATAGCATCAGACAATATCTCATCATATCACTAAAATTATAACAGCCAATCCATCAAAAGACATTCTTAACAACTACAAAAGTATTCCAATGTTACATTAATCCATCAAAAGGTATTCTAGCAATCCAAACAGATAAAATAGTCATTCCATCATCAAAAGACATCATAGCAATCTCTCAATCCCACCAACTAGCAAAGACATTCCAATATTTTAGAAATTCATTGACAATGACCAAAACAAACTAATAATAACATTAATAAAGTGAAATAAGTGGGATCCAGCAAAAAGAAATCTTCATCATCATCCTCATCACACAAATTTCAAGCATCTGCATAAGAGAAAATAAAATAATATTACAAATCAGAGATGTAAAATAACTTAAAAGTATACTGCGAAATAAAAAAGAAAATTACATATAGACTTACAACAAAACTCAAAAGTACGAAGACCATTTTTCCCGATTTCTAAGTGAGTGGAAACTCCTCAATTTCAATTTCCTATTTCAACATAAGAAAAATAAGAAATAAATTTAAGTAACAATGTTTGTAGGAAAAAAAAAACATCAATGCAAATGAGTTCTAAGGTAGTATTAATTACCATTTTCTTTCTTCCGATGTCATAGAAGTTCTTTAGCCAATCTTCTCCACACAACATTTGCACGGTAGAAGTACTAAAAGAAGCCCAATAAGGATCAATCACTCTTCTACCTGCACTAAATGTGGATTCCGAAGCTACCGTAGTAATGGGGATTGAAAGAATATCACAAGACATCTTAGACAATGTCCTAAACTTTAAATTGTTAGCTTTCCACCACCCTAATACATCAAATTGTCCCAATGACTCACCTTGACAAATATAGACCCCCTCATTCAGATGTGTATCAAGCTCAGATTTTACAATTTCAACACTGTCTTGCTGCATTAAATGCTGGAGACTATATTAAACCAGGAGTGAAAGAAGTCATCGATGAACTAGAAGAATCTCCTACACTCTCACTTGCAATAGAAGAACTACTTCTAGAACTATCTCCACTTTGCTTAGAACAAGCATGGCGGTCAACATATTCTTTGTACAATGAAAACAATTCTACACGTACCGTAGCAATTTGGTCACCAGTTTCCTTTGAAGAGTATACAGACTTGAAGATAATCTCAATGCACTTCATTTTAACTCTAGAATCTAAAATAGCTGCAATTGATATTAATAAGTTGCAATCACCCCATTACTTATCGAACTTAAATTTCATTGTTTTTGCAACTAAACTCATGTACACATCATCTCCATTCACTTCTTTCTCCACCAATTGTTTTATGCAACTTAGCTCTGGGAGAAACAACTTGGCAGTAGGATATAGAGAACTTGCAAAGAAAAAGAAAGTTAGAACTTTGCAAATGCAAAATAGAGTGAACAATTGTAATTGAAAGAGGATAAATATGCATAATATACCTGAAATGATATTTGTAACTATGCTGAGTTTTGAAGAAATTTGCAGATTTTTCAGTTTTTCCAAAGTCCTCCTCAGTTGGAAAATACTTGTAATTATGATCTCTTAGTATGTATCGAGAAAAAAACCTTCTTGAACTCCAAAGCACATGAAAGCATGGCATAAGTTGAATTCTATTTTGTTGAGTAGTCCAACACCAATTTCTTACTTGGACAATGCAACTATTTTGCAATTTCACTAAAAAGAGATGTGCATCTAGGGGAAGCTGTTATGTATTTAACACTTTCCCTAACATTCTCAATAACTTTAGCAATCTCATTCATACCATCTTGCACTGGAATGTTCAAGATATGAGCACAACATCTAACATGGAACAATTTCCCACCAGAATAAGGCAAAGTCCTATGCATTGTAAGATTATCCTTCAACAAGTCCACAACAGTATCATTATAAGAAGCATCATCAACTGTGATTGTGGCCAACTTATTGTCAATCTCCCATTCTCTAAACATTTATACAATGTATCACACACTGTTGCTCCGCAATGAGACGGAGACACATTAACAAAATTCAACACACGCTTGTGCAACTTAAAGTCACTTATCTAATGACAAAGCACAACCATATACTCAATCTTCTGATGCTTAAATTTCCATATGTCAGTGGTGATAGAAACCTTACTAGCAGTTTTTAAGAGATTGATAGTCCTTCTCTTTTCCATCTCATAACTAGTAACACAATTATTTTTCAAAGTAAATCTTAATATGCTTTTAAACTCAGGATAAGTAGCCTTCATCAACATATTAAACAACTCATATTCAGTAAAAATAAAGGGCAATTCATGCACCATAACCATATGAGAAAGAACTTCTCTAACCTTTGACTGATCAAACTTTCAATCTTTCATACTAATGCTCCCCACCGATTCTGAATTGGCTGTCGCAGGAGTTGATGGTGTTACAGTAAGCATTTGTTGCCCCTTTTGCAGTTTTCTTTTATATTTAGGACAAACTCCTAGATGCCTTTTGAATTGAGTTGTAGTCCCACTTTTAGGTTTCTTATAAACACCATGGCAATGATTACACTCCACTTGCACTAAACCATCTGCAACCTTAGTTGAAATAATTTTATTGTCCTTCCAAACTTCAGAAGTCAACTTTCTTTCCTTCTTCCATAACTAACTATGCATCATCTTGTTCATCATCATTGTCATCATCATTAATATCAACATCAACTCGTGCATCATCTTGCTCATCCACAACATTCATCGTTGATATTGATCAGATCTAGAGCTGCTATAGGACACAAAAATAGATCCTGTATTAATAGAAAATATCAAATTCAAACCAAGACTAAAAAATTCTTATAATAACACAAATAAATTATCCACTATTTACATATAACTACAATATTATATAATGCACTAAAACTTACCCATAAACATGATTTCAGTAAACCTTGCTTATTCCTTCCTTTCAATAAATGGTGAGATAATCTTATTTAGATTTACATAAGAAAAATGAAAGTATTTAAAATTTTGTCAAAAATTGCACATTATTTACATGAATGAATATTGAATAACCTAAACACTTATTCCTATTATCAAATACACCATCATCAGTCATCATATATGGCAGGACCCTTTTGGTCGTCTAAAACTCAATGATATTACAATATCATTGAGTTTTTTTTTTTTTTTGTTTTTTGTTTTCTTCCCCCCCTGGTGTCATCAAATCTCTCAATTGAAATTCCATAAGCTTTCAGCTGTGCATGCCACAAACATTTGCATGTGAGAGATCATAAGAAATTATGATAAATTGAGAGAGTTCAATATATGTCGTCACATATTACTTCTCATGCATATTTCATGATTTTCCAAAGAGCTCATTTACATGGGTTGTCCACGTAAGAGCTCATTTTCAGCAATGTTAAACAATAGAAACCTTCAGAAGTTCTAAAAGCAAATAGCATTTTCAGTTGTAATCCTAAGTCCTAACCCCTAACAAGTACTTGGCAGCCTGTGAAATTGCACAAACAGAGAAAGATGCACAAACATAATAATAATATAGTAGGGCTCATCAAAATAATAAGATGCGCAAACAGAATGTGAATCATTAATTTTTTCCAAAACTGCAATTAATGATACTTCCCGATATATATATTTTTTCATTTTGATCAAGAAAAATGGCAAGAAACCCATAAAATTCTTCCGTATAGAAACCAAAACGAAAATATGAATTAAAATTTACAAATAAAACTTTAGAGATGGGGAGATGCGAGTGACATGTGATGGATTATAAAAAAGAAGAAAGGAAGTAGAGTCACAATCACCTTCAACTTCAAGAGTTGGAACTTGGAAGGGAACTGAGAGTGAGAGGCACCGCCGTCGGCTTTGTGAAGAAGAGTAAACAAAAATAAGGGTAAAGAATCTAAAGATAGATAGGGTTTATTGAAAAACTTATACCAATTTACATAAAGGTCCTTGTAAGTATAATATATTTAATTTACACCTAATTATTTTAATTTGTTATAATATATAATAAATGGTAAATTGAAAATTTGGTTAGCTTACTATTAAAACGTTCAAGTTTTAGTAACATTTCTTTTTTAATTATTTTATAAGTAATCACCATACTTTCATTTTTGCATTTTTTTTAGTCATTCTGTGAAAATGCTCCGTTAAGTAGCTTACGGGTATTTTCATCCTTAGTCCTATTAGCTGAGTCATGAATCTTCTTTCCTCCATTTAATTTTTCCAAACAACCCCTCTCTCTCCATCTTTTTTAGATGGGCTCCACAAACAACCCTCCAAATAACTTCATCTCGGAAAGCGGTGGCCCCACCATACTGTCACCATGCCTAAATTTAGATGATTAATCCTAAGTACTCTCGTGGGCCCCGTTGATGGAGTGTGAAAAACCCATCTCCTTCCATCTACCTCTGTTATGGACTAATTCATCTCCTTCCCATCATACTGTCTCGTGCCTCTTTGCTTCCTTTCCTACTTTTTCCCTCAATTTTTCCTTCATTCTTTTCTTTATCTCCTCATCATCTGCTTTACTCTTCTTGCTCTCACTACTCTCACCTTCATCATTATCACCTAAATGCTCCTCAACAACCATTTTATTCACCTCTTCATTTTTTTTTTTCATCATCCTCACTCTCCAATTCAACTACACCTATACTCAAACAAGAGACAAACACACACAACACATGCATAATAACACAACAAGATTCAGATTTCACTTATTCCAAATCCAAAAGTCTCTTATCAGGGACACATCTTCTCAACATGTTTACTAATAATAGCAATAATAATATTTAGATACATAGAAGCTTCAATCATTTTAAGGGTGTTACAAATATAAAAAACCAATTAAAAAGCTCACTCTTGCACATTATTCACATGATTAAACATTTCATTCCCACTAAAAAAGCCCTTTAGTGCAACAATGACTCAGCTAAACCTATAGAATCACTGACAATTTCTAAACCTACGTGACCATCGCCCGATCTGCAGCTATGAGACGGCTACGTCAAGCTCGAATTCTACACACAAAATTAGACAATCGCATCAACAAACTAAATCACCTGCCCACCTCCTCATCTTTTCCCAAATCTCCAACCTCCTCAAATCCATCTCGTCGACCATTATTTTCTCGTTCTCCGCCCTTCAACGATTACCTCCGTACACATCATCCTGCTTTTTACCATGAAATAGATCCCCTAATAATTTTGTCACATATCAGGCGGCGTCGCCGACTAATGCAGCCCAATCCTTGAGTTTTCTGGGTCTGGGATGCTCCAGATCAGGTGGCAAACGCGTTCGTGAAGCACTACCATTCCACCTTCGATGCCAATCATACTAGGCTCGGGAATTTGTATTGGGAGAGTCAATGTTGACCTTTGAAGGTAAGAAGATTCAGGGTTCCTTAAACATTGTTGCTAAGTTCACTGCTTTGGTCTTCTCCAGTGACAGCCCCATATCTTCACCATTGATTGCTAGCCTTCTGGACCCACCAGTGGTATTATCTTCTTTGTTTCTAGAAACCTCCAGCTCCACGGATAATAACATCATCTCAAGTTCAGCCAGAGGAATGGAAAGAGAGAGAGAGAGAGAGAGAGAGAGAGAGAGAGAGAGATAGAGAAAGGAGACGCTTTTGGACAAAAATAATTCAATATAATAATTAGAGTTCTAAAAACGCCATCCTTTCCAATTTGACGAAATGTCCTCAAAAAAATAGCTCTATTAAACACTTTACGGATCACTTTCACAAAGTGACTAAAATAATGCAAAAATGAAAGTATGGTGACTGGAAAATAATTAAAAAAAGAAAGGTGTCTAAAATGTGAACATTTTAATAGTAAGGTGACCAAATTTTCAATTCACCCTATAATAAATGTTATATATATATATATATTGTAATTAATATATTAATCGAGTTTTATTTGAGATTTACTCAAACCACAAACAAGATTCTTATCGAGTTGTTCACGAACGTAATCAAACTTTTTTCCTCTTGTTAATTTATTGTTCGTTTATTAATCAAGCTTAAAATGCACCGAGCCATAATGATAGGGAAGCAAGGATGAAACCAACATAAGAGGTTGAGCAGGGCCAAGAAAAGGCTAAGGTTATGGCTTTGAAGGTGATTAAAGAGGGAATAAGGATGGAGCCAACAAGTGTGGTTGGGCATAATCAAGTAGGGGTGTGCAACAACCGGTTTAGCTGTTTACCGGCCTACCGGTTTCAGTTACCACTGGTTTTCCATTTTGTGGTAGTAACCAGATAACCGACTGGCAACCTTGCCTGTGCTGTCGGTCCGGTCACCACGGTTATGGTCGGTGTGTCAGTTACAACCGGCAATCGTTAGTTTCTATTTTTGTTCAGTAAATTAACACCCGACAACTTGCAGATAGACTGTACTCATCCCTCATGTCTTCATTTTCATTCCATGGGATTGAAGTTGTGTGCTAAATTATTATAAAAGCATAGTCTTAAGCACTGAAGGCGAACTCAAAATTTAAAAGTTACAGTTCAGACTTGTTCGGAAGTGTGTTTGTGTAATTTGTTTGATTCATTAATTGTAAGGCTGTTGCAGATTTTTTTTTCTTCTTCTGCAATGGTGTAGTGTTGCAGGCTGCTGCAGTTTTGCTTTTACTCCTTATTTTCTTTTGTTTTTGTTTTTTTTCCCCTTCTATTTTTCTTTTTTCTTCAGTGTTGCCTGGTGCTTGCTTACTACCTGCTGCTATCTAATTATTTTCTCTAGTTTATTATTAAATGCATATTCCTTTTCCTTCTTTTTTTTTTTAAATTTTTTATTCTGCTGCTGATGTGTTTTTTTTTTTTTTTAATTTCTGCTACTATATGATGATCTTTATGCTGGGTTCTCAACAGATATTTTTTTCTAATGTATATCCTATGTGAATTAGAGATATACTTTTGGCAATTGATGATTCTTGTATGGGTCCTAATAGTTTTCCTGATGGGTTCTTTTATTTCAGTGAGAGTCTTAGTATGTTTTGCCGGAATTAGATGCATAATAGAAGTGATATACGTTTTATAAATATACCGTTTATCTGGTTTAACCAGTGGAGATAAAATCTTAATCGGTAATTGGACCGATTAACCGGTTCAAAATTGGTAAACCGGTTGACCAGTTTTGAACAAGTTGGCCAGTCTGGTTACCTATCCGATTTTCGGTTTGGCGGCTTCGTTGCATAGCCCTATAATTAAGTCAAGTCTAAGGACAATGCCGAGAAAATGAGTACTGATCCTACTACAGCTGTGGAAGTTGTTCGAGTAGAGAATAATTCTTTAGCAATGCTAGGGCTATTGTCCCTATGACAGATAGCCTCTCCTTGAGACCAGGGGGGAAAGGTAAGAAAGGCAGGCATTTATTTTAAACTTCATTTGGCCACTTCTGTCTCAATCATGATTGAAAAGAGTAGCCGTGGAAGGACTGAGAGTAAGAATACAAGATTTAAAATCAGATTAGAGAAGGGGGAAGTGATGAATGGACAAGGATTAGGTGAAGGGGACTTTGGGGAGAAGCAAGATGAGGGTTGCTCTAAGGTTAGGAATAAGGAGGAATAGAAGTAGAAGTAGAAGTAAAAGTAGGAACAAGAAGAAGGACCAATGAGGGAATGAGGCAACTCAAAGTGCCTCATCCTCAACTCAATGAGAGTAGGATTTTGGAACATAAGAGGGCTCAATAGAGCTCTTAAAATGAAGGAGGTGGCCGGGGTTATGGATCGAAATGGGGTGTCTCTTTTTGGAATTCTCGAGACCAAACTATCACTAGCATGGCTTAAGTTTTTTGCATCTAATTATCGTCCTGGGTGGAATTTTGCTACAAATTTTGATACCATCAGTGGTGCCCGAATGGTATTATTTTGGTACCCGAAGATGATGGAATGCGATTTGTTAGATCCACTACAGGACTTTTTGTAAATCCTCCAGATCAATGTTCTTTTTTTTTTTTTTTACTTTGGTGTATGGTCTTTACTCGATTATTGAGAGAAGAATTTTTGGAGAGCCATGGATTTTACTTGGTGATTTTAACTCATTCAAAGCCGCGACAAAAAAAAATCGGGGGACCTGCTCCCACAACATACCAGATGAAAGACTTGGGAGACATTTGTTTATCACTGGGGCTTGTGGATGCTCATTCCACTGGTAAATTTTTCACGTGGATGAAGAGAGGTGTCTCAATCAAGTTAGATAGGGTTCTTTTTAACAATGTGTGGCAAAACAATGCCGTGCACTGTGTGGCAGATTTCAAACCCCTGGGGCCACTATCAAATCATTCCTTAGTCATTGCTTCTATTCTACAACAGGATCGCAGGGGTAATAGGCCTTTTAAGTTTTTCTATATGTGGATGGACCAGGAAAATTTTGGCTCAATTATACAGAGTTCATGGGGAAGTGTACGTAGGGGAACAAAATAGTATGTCATTTGTAAGAAATTACAAGAGATGAAGCAGCCTTAGAAGAATCTTGATAAGCTACATTTCCACCACATTTCTGAGAAGGCCAAAAGAACTGTGGCAGACCTAGAATCAGAAAAAGAGATGTTAATGGGAAGTCCAGAAAATGAAGAATTAATTGAAACGGCAGCCTAACTCAGGAAGAAGGTTGAATTCATGATAGCAACGAAGAGGTCATTTCTTGTCCAAAAAGCAAAGGCAATGCACTTTAGGCTATCTGACAGGGGAAATAAGTACTTCCATGGCCTGCTCAAGACGAATAATGTCAAAAATACAATTGTATCTGTGGAAAAGGAGAGTGGCGATCAAACCATTGGACCTCAGGAGGTGGCTGGGGAGTTTGTCAAGTTCTTTGATAATCCTTTGGGCCAACGGGTGGAAGTAGGGAGAATTGATGAAGGCGTTATCCTGGAAGGAAACTATTTAAGGGACACGGAGATAGCAACTTTGGGGGGCTAAGGTTACTAATGAAGAAACTAAAGCTGCAGTTTTTGCTCTAAATGATGATAAAGCACCTGGTCCTAATGGTTATCCAGCGCGATTCTTTAAGAAGAACTAGGAAATTATTGGGGTTTCAGTGCAAGAGGCTATAATAGATTTCTTTGAGACTGGGAAGATATTGAAGCAGATTAACCACACCTTGGTTGCCCTCATTCCTAAGAAAGCTCACTCATCAAAAGTATCTGATTATAGATATATTTCGTTTTGTAATACGATCTACAAGGTCATCACCAAGATTTTGTCTAGTAGGCTTAAATTGGTCCTGCCTTACCTTATTGATGGAGCTCAGGCTACCTTTATAGGGGATCGGTATATGTCAGATAACTTCTTCCTTACACAGGAAATCCTCCGAAGCTACACACAAAAGAGGATTTCTCTAAGATGCATGCTTAAGGTGGACATAAAAAAGGCCTATGTGATATTGTATCGTGGGATTTTCTCACGAGTCTTCTTTATGCTATGGGATTCTCGCAGGTTTTTGTGGAATGGATTACACAGTGTATATCTACTACCTCCTTCTCTATCTCGATGAATGGGAGTTTGCATGGTCATTTCAAGGAAAAAAGGGGTTTGAAGCAGGGCGATCCTATGTCTCCGGCACTGTTTACAATCACAATGGAATACCTTTCAAGGTTATTGAAGAGGCATACAAGGAATGGTTTCAACTACCATCCTAAATGTGGAAAATTGAGAATAACTCATCTTGCCTTCGCGGATGATCTTTTATTGTTCTCTCAGGGTGATGAGCTGTCGTTGATGATTATAATGCAATGTTTAGAGAAGTTCAAAGAAGTGTCAGGCCAGTATTTCAATCCTGAGAAATCTAAATTCTTCACGGCCGGTTTGTATGGTTATGAGTTGCAAAAGTGTGTAGATTTGGTTGGTTTTCCTGTAGCTAATCTACCTGTTAGATACTTGGGCTTACCACTAGCTGCACAGAAATTGAACTCGTTTCACTATGATACTTTTGTGAATAGAATCACTAATCTGTTCAATGCCTGGAAAACTATGACTTTGTAATATGTTGGCCGGCTTGAATTGATTAAATCTATTATCTAAGGAGTTGAGTGCTTCTGGTTACAACATTTTCCATTGCCTGTATCTGTCATAGATAGATTTAATAGGCTATGTCAGAAGTTTTTTGGGAGGTAAAAGATCAGTAATTGCATGGGATAAAATGTGTTTACCTTAAAAGGAAGGGGGGTTGGGAATTAGGAACTCTTTTGCTTGGAATAAATCTCTTTTATTCAAACACTTGTGGGATATCCACCTTACAAGGGATAGTTTATGGGTGAAATAGATCAATGATGTTTATTTGAAAAGGGAGTCGATATGGGATTGGAATCCAAATGTAAAAGATTCCCAATGTTTAAGAATTTGGCGAATATTAGAGACATAATTGTTAAGAAATTGGGAGCAAAATTTGCATGTATAAATCGGCTAAATCAATGGTTTGCAAGTGGAGAATCATTGACTAAGCAGGTTTATGAGGTTTTGATACCTAAGCGTGAGTTGTCCTACTGGGCAGGGAATATCTGGAGGAATTATATTCCTCCAAAATGTTCTATCATCCTACGGTTATGTTTAAAGAGTCAATTTGACATTCTTGGATATTGATACAACTTGTATGTTATGTGGGAATAAAATTGAAAATGTTCAATATTTATTTTTTTCTCTTGTCAATATACTAACAGTGCCTGGTCCAGGATTCGGCAATGGCTGAGTATTCCAAGATTGATGTCCACTATCCATAGTACTCTGAAATGGATAAATAAGGATCTGAGAAGGGACAAGAAGAGGTATAAAGCTACGTTAATTGCTTTTGCTCTAACTGTCTATTATTTGTGGAAATGCAGGAATAGTTTTATATTTGATTCGGTTTACACTACGATGGAAGCCTTGGAGGCTATTATAAAGACAAACATCTGCAGGATCATGTTCAAATTGTACCCTATGGATAATGGTAGGTCAAGTAACGCAGTCACTAGCTGTGAAGCAGTGACCTAGCCCGACTACACCGGTGGTCGCACTACAAGAAAAATGGCCTTTGTTGACCAAAATCGTAGTGACTAAAATAAATTTGGTCACCTAAGGCACCTTACCAAAGTTTATTTACACATGAAACTTTGGTGACCAAAAATAAAAATGGTCACTATCTGGTCACTAAAGGCAATGGCGAGAACAATTCCCGCTTGATTTATAGTCTTTAGTGACCAAAATTTGTGATGGAAAACAAATGGTCACCAAAAGTTGGTCAATAATTCTTTTGTGACCATATAATTGGTCAGTAATGTATGCAATTTTAGTGACAAGACAAAAATAAAAGTGGGTAGGTTCCCTGTAATTTAACTCCTTGTAGTGACCACTTTTGGTACTTGAAAATAAATGGTCACCTAAAGATTTTTCTATTTGCTTTAAGTGACGAACAAAGTGGTCACTATTTTGTTCAATATTAGTGATGAGAAGTTGTGGTCACAAAATGGTTCATTATATTTTTAATAGAAAATTTGTAACGTACAATTCTTTTTTGTCATTAAATTCATGAAAGTTTTATGAATTTTGGGCTACTTATGTTTAATCATTAAAGTTTTTAATAGAAAATTTGTAACGTACAATTCTTTTTTGTCATTAAATTCATGAAAGTTTTATGAATTTTGGGCTACTTATGTTTAATAATTAAAGTTTTAATTTTGGAAATTAAATAGATAATTATTGTTTCTCATATTTTTATTACATTATTTATTAATAATAATATAATGTAATTTTAACCTGAAAGAGTAATGGAGTCACAAAAATAAATAATAAAGTAATTAATTAGATATGTTAAATTTTCTAAACAAAATTAGAGAAATATAATTTAGTTAACAGAAATACAATTTGTTCTGGAAAAAAAAATGCAATTAGAAGAAATGTAATGTACCACGAAATAGGAAACAGAACTGAAAAAAAAAATGCAATACAAAACTAAAAAGAAGCAAAGAAAAAAAAATGCAATGCAGGATAAAAGGAAAAATAAAATAAAAAATGCACTCCAGGATAAAAGAAAATAAAGAAAGAAACAGTATACAAAATCATATTTGGAAATATACATGCAATGGATGATTGCATGATTAAAAATAGTATACAAAATTATATTTGGTGGAATTCGAACCTAGCACAACGGGGAAATGTTAACTGCCTTTACCGTTAGACCATGTTAACTATCAATAAGATTGTTGGGACTTAATATATATTAAATGTGAACTCGTAATTGTTGGTTTTATATAAATAATGATCGGCAATTGCATTGTTCCCCTTTAAGTTTTAACCAAAAATATTAGAGTACTTTTGTTTTGGTCCATAAGTTTTAATAATATTACTAAGACACTCTAATAAAAGGAATAGTAGTTAATTTTATTGCAATTTAAGCTCTTAACAAATACAAATTTAAATAGAACACCCTAAAAAATATAAATTCTACCCAATAACTATATTTAGAGTTTATTTTTATTAATAATAATACACCCTACAAAAACAAAAAATAGTAATTATATTATAACACCCTATTAATTATAAATTGTATCAAGTACAACTAATTTCATTTAAATTTTATTAATTATCAACAAAATTTAATCATTCAAAATTTTCAATTATGTCCTTAAGTTTAAATTAGGTCCCTAAATTTTCTTATAAATGGCAATTTAGTATCTAAAATATCAATTTTTTTTTTGTCATTCTAAACTAAAAATTTGCCACTTATGATAATTTTCAAAGAATTTAGCGACCTAATAGTCTTTTTAGTCATTTTTGGGTATATTTTAGAGAAGATCAATTGAGATGTATTGTTTCTAAGTTATATTAACTCGAAGAAACATAAAAACATGACTATGTCCCAAAATTTATTGTAAATTATAATTTTAGTACTTAAAGTATAATATTTTCAATTTAGTCCTTATAAACTTATAGTTTAACTTTTTTAAGTATATTTTTTATTAAATAATTGAGTTTTATCTAAAATCTCATCTGGAAATTTTGAAGCAAAATCAATACTTCTGTTAATAGGAATAATATTTCCTTTTTCAATATTATGACCCAAAAATCTAATTTTTGTTTGAAATAAACTCATTTTTGACTTAGATATAACTAAACCATTTTGAATAATCAAATTTTTAAAAATATTCAGATGTTTAAAATGAGTTTCAATATGTTTAGAGAATACTAAGATATCATCAATATAAACAATGATAAATTCACTATAAGGAATAAAAATATCATTCATAAGTTGTTGAAATTCTGAAGGAGCATTCTTCAGACCAAAAGGCATAACCTTCCATTCATAATATCCTATTGGAACAGTAAAAGCTGTTTTATATTGATTTTTACTATTAATTTGAATCTGCCAATATCCTGATTTTAAATCAAACTTAGAGAATATTATTGAATCATATAATCTATCTAATAATCCTTTTTATTAGGAATAGGATGTCTAATCCATTTTAAAACTTTATTAAGAGGTTTATAATTTATTACCATTCTAGGTATTCCTCTTTCTATTTCACTATGTTTATTAACATAAAAAGCAGTACATGACCATGGAGAATTTGAAGGTTGTATTAATTCGTTTTGTAAAAGAGATTGTATTTCTTTTTTACATAATTCCAAATATTCAGAGTTCATTTGACAAGGCCTAGCCTTCGTCGGAATTTTCTTTTCATCAAAATCATCTTCGTATGGAAGACTAACAATATGCTTTTTTCTATCCCAAAAAGCATTTGGATGATCATTACAAATTTCGATAGAAAGTTAGGAATTATCCTCTTAATTTATCCTGTAATCTAGGATTTTGAAGTTTTTCTTCAATTGTCAAAATATTTATTTCTTGTTTTAAAAACATCAATTGCTTCTTTTGTCTAAGAATATTTTCCTTTACAGTATTTAATACTTTTGAAAATGGCTCCATTATAAATTGAAATTTTATTTGATTATTTTCATAAGTTCCTTTTAATCCTTTAGAATCAATATGATAAATAGGATATAATTTTTTCAAAAAAGGTGTTCCAAGTATAACTTGATTCGTAATGTTTTTAACCAATAAAAAACTTTCTGGAATGCAAACTTTATTTTTGCAAATATATGCTTTTGAGAGTTTAAATTGAATATCTTATTTTTCTCCTCCAGCATGTCTTAGACTATGAGTAGTTTTTTGAAAATATTTGGTAGGTATTATACCTTCTTGAATAACACTGATATCTGCACCACTATCAATTAATGCAGTTAATTCAATTTGAAAATTATTATCTATTAAAAGAGTAATTTTTGTATACCATTTTTGAGTAGTAATAATATCTAATGAAGTTAAGAATTGTTCATCACCACTGGTGGTTTTTCTTCTTGAAAAGCAATTATTTCTTTTCCTTTTTCTAAATTAGAAATTCTCTCCTCGAAACTATTATTTCTTATTTTAAGAAATTGAATTTTTTTTTTGAAGATTTTTGACTTCATTATTCAAATCATTTATTGAAGTATTAGAAGTTAAACTATTACTTCTTTCTTTCATTAATCTTTGAATAGTTTAACTTCTAATACTTCAATAAATGATTTGAATAATGAAGTCAAAAATCTTCAAAAAGAAATTAAGATGATAATTTATAACTTTTCTATAGAAATTTGTAATGATCATCCAAATGCTTTTTGGGATAGAAAAAAGCATATTGTTAGTCTTCCATACGAAGATGATTTTGATGAAAAGAAAATTCCGACGAAGGCTAGGCCTTGTCAAATGTATTTGGAATTATGTAAAAAAGAAATACAATCTCTTTTACAAAAAGAATTAATACAACCTTCAAATTCTCCATGGTCATGTATTGCTTTTTATGTTAATAAACATAGTGAAATAGAAAGAGGAATACCTAGAATGGTAATAAATTATAAACCTCTTAATAAAGTTTTAAAATGGATTAGACATCCTATTCCTAATAAAAAGGATTTATTAGATAGATTATATGATTCAATAATATTCTCTAAATTTGATTTAAAATCAGGATATTGGCAGATTCAAATTAATAGTAAAGATCAATATAAAACAGCTTTTACTGTTCCAATAGGATATTATGAATGGAAGGTTATGCCTTTTGGTCTGAAGAATGCTCCTTCAGAATTTCAACAAATTATGAATGATATTTTTATTCCTTATAGTGAATTTATCATTGTTTATATTGATGATATCTTAATATTCTCTAAAGATATTGAAACTCATTTTAAACATCTAAATATTTTTAAAATTTTGATTATTCAAAATGGTTTAGTTATATCTAAGTCAAAAATGAGTTTATTTCAAACAAAAATTAGATTTTTGGGTCATAATATTGAAAAAGGAAATATTATTCCTATTAATAGAAGTATTGATTTTGCTTCAAAATTTCCAGATGAGATTTTAGATAAAACTCAATTGCAAAGATTTTTAGAAAGCTTAAAGTATATTTCTTCCTATTATAAGAATCTTAATGAAGATACTACAATTCTTTATGATAGATTAAAAAAGAATCCTAAACCATGGTCTGAAAGCCATACTAAGGCAGTTAGACGAATTAAGTCTAAAGTAAAATCATTACCTTGTTTAGTGATAGCAAATCCTAATCTGGAGAAGATAATAGAAACTGATGCTTCGGATATAGGTTATGGTGGAATTTTAAAACAAAAATCTAAAGACAGGAAACAAGAATTTCTTGTTAGATATTATTCTGGAAAATGGAATGATAGCCAGAAGAATTATGCTATCGTAGCTAAAGAAATCTTAGCTATTGTCAAATGTGTCTTAAAATTTCAAGATGATTTATATAATCAAAAGTTTATTATAAGAACTGACTGCAAATCTGCAAAATTTATGTTTAATAAAGATTTTAAGCATGATGTTTCTAAGCAAATGTTTGCTAGATGGCAGGCTCATTTAGCCCCATTTGATTTTGATATTCAATATAAAAAGGGTGAAGACAATAGTCTTCCAGATTTTTTGACCAGAGAATTCTTAAATAATGACTGATCATAATTTTTACAATTGCAGGTTGATGCTCCCCAGAGGAAGGGCCTCTGGCCCTTATCGTGGTCGTGGAGGACGAGGAAATATTCTCGCCCAGCATGGCGGAAGAAGGCTTGTAGCAGAAAATATTTCTGCTAGAAGGAGTATGTCTCCTGAGGATCCTTTATATGAAGAATTCATGGAGTTCATAACACAAAAGCAAGGTAATACTGCTTCATCATCATCATCCTCTTTTTCAAAAATCGTAGGAGAAGAAGAAAATGAAGATCATATGGCTTCATATCATCAAAATAATAAGAAGGAGGTAATAATTCTCCTAGAAGGAAAAGATCTTCAATGGGTCAATGATCCATGGATGTTAATGCAAAGATATTTGGACAGCTTATCATATGCTAAATTGGCTTATAAGCCCAGATCTTACTTTGAAAATATTTTGAAGTTTTCAGGAAATTGTGAAATAACACATTTTACAGGTGCTGGTAGCTCCCAAAATGTTTATAACTTCAGCAAAATTATTATTAAACATATCATATCCGCTGAAGAATAGGGTTTATCAACCATGAAGGATAGAGAATATCTCCATCTTGAACAAAAAGTTTTGATCAAATTCAAATATTGAGATTATATTGAATCCCTCACAAAAGTATTTCTTTATGAAAATCCAAGAAGAAAGCACTCTTGGTTTATAAAAATATGTGCTGATGTTTATAACAAACAAATACCAAATTGGTTTCTTAAATGGTGGCTTAATTTTGGTCCATCAATCCAGGTCTTACCTGAGTTTTTCAAAGCATTATATGCTGAATGGGTGAAAATTTCACCAAAAATTATGAATCTAGATAATAATCATCCTTGGAATGATAATATCGCTCCCATGTATTTTTTTATTGAATTTTCAATACCATGGATTTGGAAGTGGGTTCCAGAAGTAGGTTATACCTCAGAAAAGATCCCATGCTTGAAGAGAGCAGGTTATACCAAATTTTGGGACAAATTAATTAAGGCAGATGCTACTGGAGTGATACAAGGCCAAGAATTAGTTGATCAAATCAAGACGAAGCTACAGGAATACCAGCAGAATAAACAGATGTTTCCAAGGGTTGAATCTAGTCATTTCCAACAAATTCATAGAATGCTTCAATGACAGAAGGGTATTGTTTCCCGAGAAGAAATCATAACTTCATATATGGATCTTTTGAAAAAAGATTTAGCTCAGAATTTGGAAGATTTAAAATCAGAAGTTTCAATGTCAAGCCAAGGCCATTGCCTAGCAGGAGAATCACAAGAAGATGATGAAGAAGTTGACATCGACATTGATGAAATGTTGCTGGCAATAAAAAGCTCAATAACCTGTTCTACCGGTAAAAGCCCCAACAATAATTAACATAGACGGTTGCGGACTTCACCGACAGCAATACTGTAGCGGACTTCATAGCTGATAGTTTGAAATCCGGAATTACTGTAGTGAATTTAAAATTAAAAATTTCAAATCCGGAATAGTGAAAGGCAGACTCTGCCTATAAATATGTTGTAAATTAGCATTCAGAGGTAGAACTCGGAATCCGGAGTCTTCCTCTTTTCCCTTTCCTCTTCCCTCTCTTGTAAATCATCCATCCATCCCTCTCTTTGTAAATTTCTTTAAATATATATAACTTCCTTCCTCTTCAAGAATTGAAGACTTGAAGACAAATTAAAGGGTACGTCTTTTTAATTTTTGTTTTTAAATTTCAGTTTATATTTAGCCTAATGGCAGGCTAAATACATAGTGTTAAACCATGAAAGTTAGTTATCAGATTTTCCTGTAATGATGATGATTCTATATGTCTGAGTCGTCTAATTGTTTTAAGATTAGTTGAAGAATGTATGGGTTGTTGAATGTAATGGCATTTGTTTATTGTTTAAAGGATGATGAGAGTTGAGCCCGTTGTTAACCTGAGATTGGCGTTGTTAAGGCGTTTTTACCCATTTTTATCTCCTTTATACAATTTATCAGATTGACAGTTTGCAATCAGTGTAATGGATTCCTTATGCTTCTTTAACTAATCTTTGAATCGTTGGATTGATTCCCCCTTATGGTATCAGAGCCATTATGGTTATTGAAGATAACTGGTTTCTTAGTTTAACACTATTTTTGAAATGGAAAAACTGAAGATATTTCAGAAAAAAGATAATATAAAAAATAAAATGAAATCTGAGGTTGAATTACCCTCAGATCTAGATCTTTTATCTAGATGGACAATTCCCAATGTGGAACCAAAATTGATTTATCATCAAGGATTTTTTAATAAAATTGGATTGAAACAGATTTGTAAAACAACTGAACAATCCTTGGCTATTCAAGATGTTGATACATCAATAACTCTTCTTAATGAAGAAGACTTACAGTCATATCATTTTACTCATAAATTTTTACATATTGGTTTAGTGCAAATTGCTTTTAAACCTTTAACTTTAGATAATTTACCAGAAAGTTTTATAGCAACTTTAAGAGATGGTAGAAATAAAGAATGGAGAAAATCTATAATAGGAGTAATACAATCTAGCCTGGCACATGGTCCAGTATATTTTAATGTTCATCCAAATTTTCAATTATCTTTAACTGATAAAAATAATTGTAAAGCTTTAACTTTGAATATCAAGACTGAAGGTTATAATTATGAACCTGGCACAGAAATCATGTGTATGTGTTATAGAATTTATTATAAGCCGTTATACACTCTTAATCCATGTTATAAGGTGGAATAAAAAAAATAAAGAGTTGAATGAAACTATTATAATTGAATCAAATTTTAATAAGTCAAATATAACGACCAGAAGAACGATTAAATGGGATGAAATTCCTATTCCTCAGCATTGGAAAATGACCAGGGTTGCTCATATTGAACCCAAAAATAAACATCAGATTTCCAATATAATTCAGACTCTAGATGGAGATTTTCATGTACAGATGAGTAATACTCATGGAATATCCAGATCTTCCTCTGTAAGATCATTTATTTCCCCTTTTGAGGATAATATTCCTATGTCTTATAGACATTCTAACATTGGCGATGTGAATAAACATCATCCTAACTTGTCTTTACATTCTTTAAATTCAAGTGGTGAGAATAATCGTCATAGTATTTTGAATTCCTTTCATACTGCCTTAAATAATAGTCATTTAAATTCAAGTGATGGAATAACCCATCATAATGCTTTAATTTCTGAAGAATTATTACGTTATTGGATAAACCGTCATAATCCTTCTACTTCATATGTTAGAAATTATATTACTGATTATATTCCTCCTAAAAATTTTACTGATGATCATATTCCTGTTAGTGAGGAGAAAAATCCTCATGTTGATTTATTATATAAGAAAAAGAATAATATTGTGCATGATATTTCTGATAGAAAAGAGCCGAAAATAACCGAATCAGAAATGAATTTTTCAATATGAATAATAAACCAAAGATATATTTTAGTAAAGGATCTTCAGCTAGATTAAAAATAAGAAATGAATTCTTATTAACCAGATGGGAAGTATTTAGGAAATGGTTTTTTTCAATCGTTTTCTTTAGAAGAAAGAAATAATCTTCAAGATGAATTTTATAAATTCTTAGGAGAAAAAAATATTTTATTTCCTTTTGTTCCATGGTTTATTCATAATTATGTCGAACCATGTATCTCAGTCATAGAAAGAGAATATAGGTTACCTAATGGTAATATCTTGAAGAGTCAATTTCCTCCTCAAGGATCTTTTAGTATAATAAAAGATAAAATTTTTATGAATTTTACTGCTTTTTCAAAATTATTTGAAGAAGACATTTTGACAATAACAATCAAAAATATCAATAAAATGATTGAACAACAAAATTATACAAATTATGCTTTTGGGAGTTTAAACTGAATATCTAATTTTTCTCCTCCAGCATGTCTTAGACTATGAGTAGTTTTTTGATATAACACCCTAAAAAATATAAATTCTACCCAATAACTATATTTAGAGTTTATTTTTATTAATAATAATACACCCTACAAAAAAAAAATAGTAATTATATTATAATGCCCTATTAATTATAAATTGTATCAAGTACAACTAATTTCATTTAAATTTTATTAATTATCAACAAAATTTAATCATTCAAAATTTTCAATTATGTCCTTAAAGTTTAAATTAGGTCCCTAAATTTTCTTATAAATGGCAATTTAGTATCTAAAATATCAATTTTTTTTTGTCATTCTAAACTAAAAATTTGCCACTTATGATAATTTTCAAAGAAAATTTAGCGACCTAATAGCCTTTTTAGTCATTTTTTGGTATATTTTAGAGAAGATCAATTGAGATGTATTGTTTCTAAGTTATATTAACTCGAAGAAACATAAAAACATGACTATGTCCCAAAATTTATTGTAAATTATAATTTTAGTACTTAAAGTATAATATTTTCAATTTAGTCCTTATAAACTTATAGTTTAACTTTTTTAAGTATATTTTTTATTAAATTCAGTTGATATGCACTATTTCTAAGTTTACTTAGGGCCTGTTCTTTTCATGATTTTGAAGCCAATTTTAAAACTTGTTTTGAGAAAAAGTTTCAAACAAATAGGTTTTGAAGTCAAAACTAAGAAACACACTTTTGAAAACAAGTTTTAAATTTGAATTTTTAAAATTACTTTTTCTTTTCTTTTTTTTTAAGAAACCAAACAAAACTCCTCTTTATCCTCTCTTTTGCTCCTCCTCCACACGCTGCTCTACCGCCGCTGCCACCTTGCCGCCGTCGCCGCCCCCTAAACCCTAGAATTTTAAATCCCACCTCCGTCTGAGAAATTGCAGAAGAATAAGAAGAAGAAGTTTGGAGAAGAAGGAGGAGGAAGAAGAAGAGGAAGAAGAAGAAGAAGAAGAAGAAGAAGAGGAAGGAGGAGAGGAAGGAGGAGGAGAAGAAGAAGAAGGAAGGAAGGAAGGAGAAGAAAAAGGAAGAAGAAGAAGGTGGCGGTAAATTGTCGGGGCGGGAGGCGGCGGGAGTGACGAAGAAGAAGAAGGAGAAGAAGAAGAAGAAGGTGGCGGCGGTGGGCGGTGGGAGTGAAGAAGAAGAAGAGGAAGAAGAAGAAGAAGAAGAAGGAAGGAGAAGAATTAGGAAGGAGAAGGAGGAAACTTTTCCTTGAAATTGGGTTTGAATTTTTAGTTGCAAACCAAAACTTTTTTTGCCCAAAAAGAACAAGGTTTTGAGACTTTTTGGTTATGAAACCCAAAACAAGTCTCAAACCAAGTTTCAAAATGGGCAAAAGAACAGGCCCTTAAATAGACATAAGAAGACTATTATGTCCATAAGGTTCTTGTAAATTGTAATTTACTACTTAAAGTATCATTTTCTTTCAATTTAGTCCTTACAACTTAATAGTTTAAATTTTTTCCGGTACATTTTCATGAAATTCAATTGAGATACATTGTTTCTAAGTTTAATTAACTTAAAGAGACATACGAAGACAATTATGTCCCTAAATTTTATTATAAGATGTAATTTAATACTTAAAGTATCAGTTTTCTTTCAATTTAATCATTATATATTAATAAAATTTAGTTGAGATGCATTATTTCTAAGTTGAATTAACTAATATGACATAAAAAGAGTATTAGGTGCCTTAAACTTCTTATAAATTGCATTTTAGTATTTACAGTATAATTTTATATCAGTTTAGTCCTTCTAAACTAATACTTCACCTTTTTCGTTATATTTTCATAAAATTCAGTTGAGATACATTGCACTAAGTTTAATTAATTTAAAGGGACATAAAAGACTATTACATCCCTAAAGTATCATGTAAATTGCAATTTCGTACTAAAAGTATAATATTTTTTTCAATTTAGTCCTCATACACTAATAGTTTAATTACCTTTTTTTTAAATATGTTTCCATGAAGTTCAATTGAATTGCACTGCTTCTAAGTTGAATCGACTTAAAGAGACATAAAAGACTATTAGGTGCTTAAAACTTCTTATAATTATAATTTAGTCTTCAAAGTATCATTTTCTTTCTATTTAGTCCTTATAAACTAATAATTGACCCTTTTGGTTATAGTTTTTATGAAACTCAGTTGAGATACATTATTTATAATTGGAGGAAAAAAAAACAAATAAATGTAGCAGCTAAGTTGCGAAAGGGAAAAGAAAAAAAGAAAAAGAAAAAAGACAAACGTATAGGTTGGGTCGGCTAATCGAGATCTCGCCAACTGCAACGTCCATCCTCTGTTTCGTACTATGTTATTCAAATAATCTCCAGTTGTGTGTTGTTGTTCTTCAAATATTCTCCAGTTGTGTGTTGTTGTCCTTCTTTAATATTCTAGGTCTTTAACAGGCGGCTGAACTAAATATGCCACAAAGGTTAGTTTTGGAATAAATTAATAATGTAGTATTTTATAAGCATGCAGTTTAACGGAATTGTTGGTATTTATTATTTCTATCCAATTGACATTTTAGTCAATTACCACAGGGAGGTAACACG
>VMRK01000255.1:0-25387 GCA_016801395.1 Leptodermis oblonga
TTGAATCATCTAAAGAGAGTGAAATATACATGCATCAGCCTGTCTAATGATTAACGGTTTGTTCTTTGTATTTGTTTATATTATTTTGCAGGCCCCTTGGACTGTTGGGAACAACAAATCGTCTCCATTGTGAGTGTGGCGGGTGTGCGCATTTCTTATTTATAAATACGGCATAACTGTAAACCTCATATTTGAACTTTTTCAGAGAACTAACTAAAAAACAAATGCAATAGTAGCATACGAATAGAGTAAGTACTAAGTAGTATATGCAAAAATTTGTATTTGACAAGTTTGACGGTCTAACGATGTGTATATAGAATTTAACTTTTAAACCTTCACAATTATATTATAACAGGAAAAAAAAACGTATATTAAGTTCAATCTCTGATGTATTGCATATTAAGTTTATTTGTTTATGTTGTATTGAGTTTAGATACTAATACATAGCAGTTATAAGTTTACTCTATGTATTACGTATTGATTATTGAATTTATTATCTGATGTATTACATATTGAGCTTAGGTTTTATGACGTATCAAATTTAAACTATGATATATCGCGATTATCGTAAAACACAAAATATTGATAAACCACGTGTGGGTTTATCTACTAAAGGATTGCGATACACACGGAAGCATATGCAATGCAAAGTTAATTATATGCAGTTTTATATACTTAGTTCCAATGGTTAAAAGGAAAAAATAGAGAAGTTACGGGGAAAATATCATTCACGCAAGGGTGAAGTACAAAAATAACCCCGAGATTTATAGTAAGAACAAAATAAACCCTCAGTTTTTAAAAAGTACAAATTAAACCTTGATTAAATAAATAATTTTGACTTCAAAATTTACATTTTTTCAGACAAAAACACCCTTCAAAACTACAATAAAACATGACATCCGAGCCCTTCCTTTTCATCTTCTTTCTCTTATGCAGTTTTTTCCTTTTGCCCTGCCTCAGTGCCTTCTTAACAATCAAGGGGCGCTTGGTTGGGTGTAGTAGAATGCTGTAATGGAAGTCACTTAGGAATGAATGCGATTGATGATGCTTGGTTGGATATAATCAATGTTTTCAAAACCGGACTAAAGCATGAACCAGTTAGACGGTTTGATGGGTCACTAGGTCAACTGGGTCAATTCGGACAAAAACTCGGATGATGTCATCATTTATATATATATATTTAATTGATAAATATATAATAATATATAAAATTTGTCCGAACCTGGCCTTCCCACTTCTTAGGCAAAAGAATAAAATTTAAAAAGGAACAGTATCGAAAAAAATAATACTAACCGAGACAAGAAGCCAAGTAATCCACTCAATTATTTAAAATTGAATGGATTAGCGGCGGAAGATTTGAAGATCTCAGATTGAAGGTTCAAAAGAATCAAACCAAAGAAACGGAGGAAAAAAAAAGAAAAAAAAAAAGAGAAAGAAGAAGAAAAGAACATAAACGAAATGCACGAGAATAAGCAAATTAGGGTGATTACTTCATTATTATTAAAATTTATAAGTTTTAGATTTCTAGAGGTTAGGAAATTTAAATTTTTGGTATCTGATTGGCTATTAGTAGTAGTTTATAATTTACCTTTTATGTTTATGTTTTAGTTTAATTTTAAATGTTATTGATGGAAACGAAATTATAAAAATTGGAGAAAAAAAAAACCATCAAACTAGTTAGACCCAGGGTTTGTCGATTCATACTGGTTCTCGAGTCAACCCAGGTTTGACCAAATTTGACTGGTTCTTTTGAAGGGCGGTTTTTATAAAAGACCGGCCCGGCCGATAGACCGGTTCCCGTTTCAACCGGTCGGTCCGAGTCTAAAAACACTAGATCTAATGTGAATTAAAATTCCTCAATCACTCACTTAATTCCAATACATACCCCCCATGTATTCACCCAACCTCATTGAGGAGTTAGTGAGCTATATTTTTTTCTACCAAAAATGCCTTATTTCTATTAACTTTATTACTTCACTTTCTCTCTCTAAAAGTTTTTCTCTCTCTGGCTTTATTACTTCACTTTCTCTCTCTAAATGTTTTTCTCTCTCTAATTTGATTACTTTATTTTCTCTCTCTAAATGTTTTTCTCTCTCTAATTTGATTACTTCACTTTCTCTCTCTAAATTTTTGTCTCACTCTCTAAATTTTTGTCTCACTCAAACTTTATTACTTCACTTTCTCTCTCTAAATTTTTGTCTTACTCTAATTTTATTAATTCACTTTTTCTCTCTAAATGTTTTCCTCTCTGTAACTTTATTATTCACCTTCTCTTTCTTTTTTTCTCTCTAACTTTATTACTTCACTTTCTCTCTCTAAAATTTTTTCTCTCTCTAACTTTATTACTTCACTTTCTCTCTCTCAATTTTTTTCTCTCTCTAAGTTTATTACTTCACTTTCTCTCTTTAATTTTTTTTCTCTCTCTAACTCTATTACTTCACTTTATCTCTCTAAATGTTTTTCTCTCTCTAACTTTATTACTTCACTTTCTCTCTCTAACTTATTACTTCACTTTTTCTCTCTAAATATTTTCCTCTCTGTAACTTTATTATTCACCTTCTCTCTCTTTTTCTCTCTAAATTTTTTTCCCTCTCTAACTTTATTACTTCACTTTTTCTCTCTAAATTCTTGTCTCATTGTCTCTCTATATATCTCCTTTTACTTTCTCTCTCTACATATCAATTTTCTACTTTCCCTCTCTAATTTTATCCTTTAATTTTCTCTCTCTACATCTATTATTTTACTTTCTCTCTCTAATTTTATCCTTTAATTTTCTTTCTCAACATTTTCTCTTTTTCTCTCTACATCAATTATTTTACTTTCTCTCTCTACCTTTTTTCTTTAATTTGGCACTAAAAAAGTTTTGCGTTATTATGATTTGGCCCAAATATTTTATATATTTTTTATTCTGACCCCAAAATGACCGGTAACCAAATAGCTTACCTGTAAGAGGGACCAAACTAGCGAAAGAGTGATAGATAGGGGATTAAAAGTGCGAGTTTCAATAATTGAGGGACTGAAAGTGTAACGAGGGTATAATTGAGGGACTAAAACTGCGATTTTCCCTTTTCTTGTGTGTCTTTAAGTTTTTCATCTAATGAAATATGCGTAAAAGCAAGATTTGATTTGATTAGTGAACTACAATTCAGTCGATATCTTTGCCGGATGCGATGGTTGAGTCGCCCAAGTTGAACTAGAGATAGTCACTGTAATCGGGTAATGTTAGGAAATGACAGAAATAAGGAAGGAGAATTAGAGAGGTTGCCGGCAAGATGGCAGCCGAGTGCGTAGCGGTCTGCTGCTTCTATCCATGCTCGCTGATTGCCGTTTATAGAGTTTCGTTGGGCTGCTTAAGAAGTCGTTCAAGAAGAGGGAAAGGAAAAAATTGCAGAAAGGAAAAAAAGACTAGTTGTAGGAAAATCAACTGATGAAAATAAAGGCCAGAATGCCATGTTTTATTGTAGTTTTGAAGGGTATTTTTGTCTGAAAAATGTAGATTTTAAGTTAAAATTATTTTTTTTAATCAAAGATTTAATTTATACTTTTTAAAAATTGAGGATTTATTTTGTTCTTACTATAAACCTTGGGATTGTTTTTGTATTTCGCTCCTCATTTAAAGAAGTTGTTACATACTTTCTGCTTGGTTGAAAGAAAGAATTCTAATATAGAATTAAATTTATGGGAATTTCATAGCAAGCGTCTAAGGCCGACTGAACGAATTTCACAACAAACTCAAACATTTAAATTCATTACTTATACTTATACATGCGCATTAGGTAATACTATTAAGAGGGGAAAGGGTAGACTTACGGGAAAAAAAAATTGCGTCAACCATACAATATGATCTATATAATCAAGCCTAGGTAGTGACTAGTAAGATAAAAAGCTTAATTATTGTCGTCGTCTATTCTGAAATATTCTTCTACTCCCTCTGTCCCATTCAAAGAGTTCTGTTTGTAATAGTAAAAATAATATTACAAACATGACTTTTTGAATGGGACGGAGTGAATAATATGTTAACTCTACATTTTGAAATGACTTTGAACAAGGAACAGGTTGTAGTGAGTGATGGCATGCAAAGCTCGCGGATCGATTATTCCAAGACTGGAGTATTTATTATTTTGTACTCCCTCCATTTCATTAGAAAGGTCGATCTTCACTAATGTACAACTTATTATGGATATCAAGGTACAACACCTAAACTAGTTAATTTGATACCATTTATTCCATTTATATTCATACTTATTAAGTATAGATTAATTGTGCACCACACATAATTATATTACTAAGGATATGGAGAGTAAAAAAATTAAAAATGAACTTTTCTGATGGAACAAAAATATTTCTCAAAATGAACCCTTCTAATGGAACGGACGGAGTATTCATTTACTATTAATTCTTATGTTTAACATAATAATCATTTACTAAGAAATTATATTTACTTTAAAAAACCAGTAAAGTACTAAATTTTATATGAAAGTATCAAAAATCTTATTTTTAATATTAAAAACATTATAAATACATGACTTTTCCAAGAAAACCAAGAGAGTAATATTTATAAAAATTCATAAAAGTATATATACGTGAAGACATACAAATGTATAATTAATACTTAATTCGACAACTTTAACAATTTTATATAAGATAACAGAAAGGCTAGCCAGAGCAATTTTTAGCATACAGAGCAAAAAAAACTGTCTTGTTACCAAATTGCCCTCATTTAATATATAGGGATAAGTTTTTTTTTTTTTTGGTTGCCTTTTCCTTCCAAGTTTCTTCTCCCTAAAACTCGTCTTCCTCACCATCATCGCCAATCCCATCTCCAGATCTACTCCATGCGGCTGCTCCTTATGAGATGCTGATCCACATTTTTTTTTTTTTTTCCCTATCACAAACTTTAAAAATATCTCTCTCCTTCCTCGTCTTCTCATCCTCCACATTTAACCCCAAGGAACTCAACCGCATCTAAATTTCTCCAGCAAATAGCTATGGATATTAATTAATATTGAACTTCCACAGAATTGTTTTTTTTCATCGCAAGGAGGAACTAGATAAATGAAAATTACTCAATATTATGTTGGAACAAAGTCTTCCTCTACCTTTTGCTCAATCCAAAAAAAAAAAAGGGGGAAAAAACTTCTTATACCCTTCAGGAAATTAAATGCCAACAATCGTCATTCCAATCTCAAAGATGCCGACTTGGTTAAAAAATATCGATAAATCAAGTAGGTGAAAGGAAAATTGTTCACAATGACGAATAATGCAATTGGTGCCTTGATTAACTTCAAACACAATGTCTTTCTAAATCAAAAGGACATGAAGGCGGCCTTGTTGAGTTGGGTGATTGATATATGATGGTAGATCTGCTTTTTTTGTTGCTAAACCCTCATAGACCGGCGGAGATTTGATTTCTTCTTTTGGGAAAAAAGTAATTGTTTTTCGGTTGTATGCATCAAAAGATATGCAGAAGATGAGATGATTTATTTTTTGGTTTGGGGGGTTAGGCACTTTTAGAGAAAAATAAAATGAAGAGTGGACCAAAATAATAATAATAATAAGATAAAAGATTGGCTATAGGAAATGCAAATAAAAATAAAGATTGGCTATAGGAAAGTACAATTCGGCCTGAAACATAAAATGAGTTGGGCCAGTAAATAATAAATATGGGCTGGAGAAAAGAAAATAATGGGCTAAGACTGAATTAGTGCAGAAGTGTCAGACTCACAAGATAAAAATACCAAAACCGAAATTATAATGGGGGAAGAAAATAAAAGAAATGGGAGAAACAACCAGAAGAAGGGAGGGAGTTCTATTGAGAGGAAAAGAGTTCAGAAATACAGAGATACTTCACATTCAACAAGTCCTTTCTGAGAGCTAATACACGCGCTATATAGTCTACTTACGCTAATTATGTTTAACGCGCAATACAATTAATGCTTATAACAAAATATTTAAAGACAATTTTAGCTACTAATCATGACAAGAATAGTAAAATTAGAAAGAATTGTATAGGGATGAGAAGTAGCTAGATGAGAAACAAAAAAAAGAAAAAGAAAGAGAGAGAGAGAGAGGGAGACAATTAGAAGAAATTGTATAGATGAGAAATCAGAATTAATATCCAACATTATACATATGTACTAGCTCACAGAATTACACGGATAAACATAAACAACATAAAACGGCATCGTTTTACCAATGAGTTGCAAATGACGTATTTATCTAAGAATGACTTAAGTGCATGACATGCTAGAAGGAAAGAAAGGGCTGGGCTGAAAAATAATATAAATTGAGCCGAAAGGAAGAGGAGAGGAAATTGGGCTTTAAAAGAAAAAGAATGAGGGGATAGTTTAAAAATAAAATAAATTGAGTTAGGGCTTGTTTGATAACACAACTTAATGATTAAAATTATTTGATTAAAAGATAATAATTTTTAGTATATTTGATAATGGAAATTTAAACCTCTTAATCGTTTAAGCACTGTTTATTTTCTTTACAAAAAATTAAATGAAAAAAGTCAGCTTATTGCTTATTGTTTATCGCTTAATGCTCCATGTAATAATTCTTTAAATAATTCACATCCGATTTCCGAAACCATCCCATTTATTTTATTTATATTGATTTAATTGTAATTATTATTTTAATTTTTTCTTCATTAGCATACCACGTATTTTAAACTTTTTCATTATAATATTTCCAATAAAATTTAATTTATTTTTATTATTATATTTTGGTATTAAAATTTTATTTAATAAATTATATCATTTACATGTTTTTATAAATCTCATTCATACGATATGTTTTATATTACTTATATAATTTATTAATCATATATGAATTTTATTGTAAAAATTTTAATTTCTTTTAGACTACAATAATGGATTCATTTTTCATTTTTAAGGGTTTTAATAAGTTGTAATAATTATTTTTTGTATTTTAATAATTCAATTTAACGTGCTTTATCTTATTTTGTTTCTTTATTTTTTTCATTAATCATAATTGATGTTTTATTATAAAATTTGATATTTCGCATATGTAAATATAAAAAATTCAACATAAGGGTAAAATGGTATATTTTTAGATTTCAGCAATAAGATCAACATTTTTATCAAACAAGATCGATTGATTAAACATTATGATTCAGAGGTTCAAAAATAATATTTCAACATTAAGATGTTAAGTACTTAATTAATTCAGCATTATGGTTTCAGTATTAAGCATTCAGATATAAGCATTAATTTTTATCAAACGGGCCCTAAGCTGTCATGATTTGAGGAGGAAGCGGGAATAAATAGCAAAGGTTTGGTCAGCTGGGCAAACTATTCACGAAAGAATTGTGTAACACTGTAACGTATTAGCAGTATAAATAATGACAACTTAGAGAGAAGGACGATGTTGATATTTTGCAGTAATTTCTGAATTTAAGAAGGTTTTATAGTTTTCGCAAAATCTTTCTCACAGATACTTTTCGATACGTCAATTTCCATCTCAATGAATATTCTTATGATCCCCCTCTATTTGTTTCCCCAATAATCGAATATAAAACATGATTTGGGTTCAATTTATAGAACTCAAATTAAATAACAAAACAATTTACTTAAACAATAAAAATTGGATTTGCATTTGCAAGGATTAAAACCACTAAATCAATAAGTGATTAGTGAACAACCTGCATAACTTAGATATAATTACAAAATAATTTACTTTAAAAATAAAAGTTGTGATTTCATTTACAAGGATTCTAACTTGTGTCTTCCAAAAAAACAACAAGATAACAAACCTAACATTCAGATTGTTTATGACTTTTGTAAAAACTTTAAAATATTTTGTCCACATCAAGTAACTTGATCCCTTCACCTAGTGTGGGGAAAAAAAAAAAAAAAAGGTATTACCAACTAAGCTAAGGCAACCTATTATATTGAACAAAAAATTTTAAATTTTATAACTCATTTGTTAGTAATAATTGTATAAAGTCTCTTAAAGTGGGTGGTCAGATAATAACCTGGTGCTTGCTCACATCTTTTATGGCTACGTTGTGCCCAGTGCGAATATCTCCCGGTCGTGGTACACCTTGGCGAAAGCCTCACATCCCAGTAGAATCTCCTTTATAAACATATAGTCCCGCCAACCTCATAAATTAATAATCCTTATAAATAACAAATATAACTATGATAATTTATTAAAATAAGAATACATTGTTGTTTGTTTTTTCTTAAATTTTAAATGTAAATGAATTTCATCTCTAACTTTTCTAACTGCATCTAAAAGTTCCAGTGTTGAATTGCAACAAAACAATTTTGAAGAGTCGTTGCCGCTTTGAGTGATTGTTTTTCGTGTGATTGATTCCAAAGGTATTGAATTAGCTTCAACTTCATATTCAATGGATTTTCAATAACACTAGCTACAATTTCTTCTAAACTTTGGACCTCTGAACATTTATCATTTTCACCCGAATAATCCAATAGCTTATTGACATCCATTTTGTTGCGATAATCAAAAACTTTAATCATATTCTCAAGCTCGTGAGGCCTTCTTCAAAAGCTATGTCATTATAGCCCGTTGATCTTGTTTCATCCCTTCAACGAATTTCGCAATGTCGAAAACAATTTGCTGTTGTCTCTTCTGAAACATTTATCGTCCAAGCGGAAGTTGCAACATTTAATTTTCATGTACAATAAACTTATAGATATAATTGATTTGTACATTAAAAATCTAAAATTTATATTAACACCTATTAATATAATGAACTAAACATATACATGTTTGATTTATCTAGATATTTATTTATGGAGATCGAAAAAACTCTTTAAATTAATAAATTATTAATTTATTAATTAAATAATATCTCTATAAATTAATAAAATTTCATGATTTCAAGGTTATTAATGTATAGAGAATTTTACTGTACAAGGAGTTAAAGTTTAAACAAATTCGGGACAGAACTACAGTATTAGGAAGTGGCCAACAGCCAACGGTCCAAGTTCGATTTAAACTTTAAAGTTAAGGTCTGTACTGTTCTTGGTCCAAATCATAATTGGATCCGAAGTGAGTAGTTGTACTTGTTTCGGTTTCAGGTAGATCCAAAGTCAAACTGTCCGAATCCAAATCCAACCAGTAATCGAAAACCTGATTCGTGAATTATGATGCCCATAAATCCGTACCCCTCCCCCTCTCTCTCTCTCTCTGTATTCTTTCTCTTTGTCTTCCTCAGATCATCTTTGGCTTACGGAATTGATATTCGCAGTAACCGTTTCGATATTTGCAGTAACATTTCCCTGTAAAAAGACAAAAATATCCCTGGGCAAAAAAAAAAAAACCAACTATGCAGCCTGTGAGGGTTGCAAAAAAAAAAATTGAAAATATCGAAACTCACGGGCTCTGTTCCGTTTAATAATTCCTGCAAAGCAGAGCCGGGTAGAATCACAAAATCGGATAAAAATCGAGACGACTCGGATCGGAAAAAGGTTAGTGGCGAAAGTTAAAATGTTTTGCGGTATTATTTTATATAGTTGCTTTGATTGATGGTTTTCCGGTGGTATTTTTTTTTTTTTTAAGTGTTAGGGGTATTTTAGATTTTTCACAAGAAAATGTTACTGCAAATATCGAAACGGTTACTGCAAATATCATGTCCCTTGGCTTAAGTATTTAATCCTGAATAAATAGTGTATCCCTAGAATAAAAATCGATTATTTGTCTTCTTCCATCCAATAATAAATCTTTCAGATGGAATCTGTGGCCGATTGGTCCGGACTTTTACCGGAGTTGTTGGTGGAGATAGCGATTCGGGTTCAATTAGCGGAAGATTTCAAGGCATTCAAAGGTGTTTGCAGTTCCTGGAGAGCGGCTACCACTAAGGATAAGTTTGGGGGTTTGAATAAATTACCGCCTAAGGTTCCTCTGCTCATGCTTTCTGAGAATTTTAGCCTAAAGAGCGATAAGCGTGAATTTTACAGCCTTACCACACAAGAGAGATTTGTATGAGATTACCTCTCCCGGAAGCAAAGGGTAAGAGATGCATGGAAGCAAGATTCGGGTGGCTATTAACGACAGCATATTCAGGAGAGGTCAGATTGTTGAACCCCTTCTCTCGTGCCCGAATCGAACTCCCCAGTTTCACAACTTTTCCTAAATATGACGAGTATGAAACCAATCCGGAGTGTTTTTTCATACAACGAGCATTACTGTCAGCGAATCCATCCGACGCGGATAATAAGTTTGCGCTGTTGGTAGTTGTCAATAGGTATTTGGGTTTCTGGATGCCTGGAGACAAGAATTGGAGCAGAATAGAAACGTGTGAGACTATTGGATCATTTGCCAATATCACTCATTACAATCACAAGTTCTACGCCCTTGATTACGGTGGCAATATTTGTGTTTGGGATCCCTTTTCCGCAACTGATCTCACCGTGGCGGAACTTATATTTACTGTGGATTTTTTTGTTCTATGTATGGGATTTGTAGAGATGCCATATCTGGAGGTATCATCTGATGGTTTGGATTTACTATTAATTATGCGAGATGGTCATTATTTGTTCAATGATAATACCTATGGGGTTATTATTTTGGAGTGGGCCGAATAGATGTTATGAAACGGGAATGTAAGCTGGTTACTTGTTTGGGTCAAGATGCAATTTTTTTAGGCGAAAATGCAGCCACCTCTATTGACTCGTCTGCTTTTCCGGTTGGTATAATTAAGTCCAACTGCATCTATTTCACTGATGATTGTGTAGCATCCTACTTTCATGGCGAAGGCAGCAGAGGGGGTGGCAAGGACATGGGAATTTATTCTATTGAAGATAGGAGCATTGAAAGGTTCAACGTGAACTCCCTTAGTTTCACCACTCCACCACTGTGGATACCCTTTCATCCTTTTTGAAAGGGACGATGTGTTTTGTATTGCATTTTGTTGCAATTATATTGTACTTATTTTAGACCGTTATAAATGTGTGTGTAAGAGTACTAATCTCAATTTATATTTAGAATTGCTGCGGCACCTTTATTATTATTATTGGTTGTGCTATTGCACTGTTGATCTCTATTGTTGGACTTGTTTGAGGGGTTGTAGTATGATGTTTTAGGATTCAAGTTTGCTAAAACAATAGCATATATTTATTTGCATTTGAAACTAAAGCACAAAGAAAAATGCTACTCGTATTGGTGGCCATTTTGTTCACTGTTGAGATCGAAGTGAGGAAATAGCCATTTGAAACTCCCCAACTGGGAAGGTTTTGAAGAATGAATCTTGAAGCTATGAACCTCAGGCTTTTTGGCCAAACCTAGTGATGAAGAAGGGATCTTGTCATTTTAGAAAATTTTGAACTTTGTTCTTTTAGTTTATGTCCTGAACACTGCCTAGTCGGAAAGCATTGCTTCCAGCTGTGTGAACAAAAATTGTCCAAAGCATACTTAACTAACAATGGGCTAGTTCTATTACATCTTCTGTGTCCAAAAAGATATATACAATCATCAAACATGGATTCTAAGAAAAAGGTATCATCAACTATAGTCATCAAATATGGAACAAGGTGGAAGTAGAACTCGATGTGAAAGCTTTGGTGGATTGTTTCAAGGATCAAAGAAGCCCCATTCAAGAAACTGCCCAAACTCATTGCTGAATTTACATGCGAGCAAACATTCAATTTAATAAACCCATTCTGAGGTTGAGAATTCTCCTTAGCCACCTTCGATTGTCATTCTTTGCACTCATACTCCCTTCCTCCATTCCTAGTCTATCCGTCTTCTGCTGAATAGCGAATCTATAACCAGAATTAACTGAGTATTGACCATTATTTTGAAATTTTCGTCCTAATCTATCATTTGCCCCAGAAAAAACTGATGGGTTCCCATCAGTTTTTTCTGGGGCAAATGATAGATTAGGACGAAAATTTCACGTCCCTGCCTCTTACAAAAGTAAAGCTTTTGAAAAGGATTTTTACTTTGATTCAAGCACATAGAATACCTAGAGACACTGAGCTCATCGCTTGTATGTCTACTAAGCCATGCGTTCCTGTTACACAAATACCGATCTTCTACTCACATGAGGTCCAGAGTGATGGTAACCACGATGATGGCAACCACGACTCAGCCGGGCACCTCACTCATTCAAAAATAGCATAATGAGACATTATAAGATAAATACAATTTAAATTAAGTTTATTGATCACATCCTTTAATTGGCTATCCTACATTCTTAGGGCTCTCAAATCCATAGAAACAAAGGGCTAACGGAGGTTTGCTGTGCTTGTAGTCAATGACTTCCATCTTTGAGTCTTCACTAATGCCTATAATTTTCTCGTTCCGGCCACTTCCGCGTCCCTTACTTTTGAAGCTAAATTTCTTGAAATTGACTTCCACTCGAGTTTACGGCTTTTCCATCACTGTGATCCCTTCAAATAATGCATACTTAAGAACAGCACTCCATGTCCTCCTCATTCCCATTTCCGCCACTAAAACGTTGTTCCCTTCAAGCTTTGAAGAGATTTTGTTAGTCCCCTCACGGTCAGTTTTCAAAGGCCTCGCTCTTTTCGCAAAGGAAACTTCAATTTCGCATTTTGTTCCGCTACTTGTTTCCTTTGGTCAATAGCAAACCTTGCATAAGGTGAACCTTTAGGTGAACCACCGAATGTCGGCCCTAAAATTTGCTGATCAAAAACTTTATCCATCCGAATTTGCGAATGGGATTTCGTCCGCCTATGATCACTTCCTTTTCTCACTACTACAAAACGGAGCTTTAATGGCGGTTATAAAGGGCTTTTAACGGCGGGGTTTAGCATTTTTGAACCGCCATCTATCTGGCAGCCGTTGTAAGTTAGCAGACTTTCTACGGCGGGTTTGACCCGCCGTGGAAAGTTTAAGCTTTCCACGGCGGTTCAACCTTGAACCGCCGTGGAACGTTTACCATTTCCACGGCAGTTCAACCTTGAACCGCCGTGGAAAGTTTAACCTTTCTACGGCGGTTCAAGGTTGAGCCGCCGTGGAAATGGCTTTATTTTTTATTACAAATATCAACAATATACAAATATTATAAATTTACAAATATCACTAATATACAAATTTATTACAAATATCACCAATATACAAATTGAATTCGCTTTTATAATACAGCATATCCAAAAAATATTTGTACAACTCTAATATGAACAAGTTTAATTAGTATCCTTCTACTACGACGGATGCTCCAAAATATATCTAGCGCATATTTTTCGCACTGCATCTATATCCACATTGCTTAATGGAGTGCGGTCGGTCTTGAAGTGCTGCAACAGAGTTTTTTGAAGTTAAAAACTACCCGAGTAAGCAAAATGAAATACAGTCAATTAAGTAAGAAATGAGAAATATATATTTACCTTTTCAAGTGCAAATGTGGATGATTTCATTGCTATTTGGTACATGTAGTGCATTACATAGTACCCACACTCCCAATTATCCGTTTGCTTTTTATGCTAATGAATTAATATATACGAGTTAGAAGATCATACAATAAATTGTATACAACACAACGGTGAGTAAAACATTTCTACGAATATTCATAACTAAACTCGTATTAATCTAATTAAGTATAACTAGGACTCACTAATTTCTACTGATCGAAAAGGCAATTTGCATGCTTATATTAACTAACCTACAGTACTGGACTCACAGATTGCATGCATAATTAATCAAATACCTCAATAAATAACTTGACTAACTACTAAACTAATTGACTATCACTATACTAACTTAGGCTACTAGACTCACGGATTTAATTAAAACAACTAACACTACTAATTGCTTAGGCTACTAGATCCACGATGTAATTAAAATTTATAAGAACCAATGGATCATTTACCTTTACTACTATCCACGAAGGTGGCATATGCACATTTTTGGGCAATCCCAAGAAAGCTTGATAGTTAAATATCACCCTATAAAAATGAAATCGGCACGAAAATAATTAGCAATATATGGATATATAGGCATTCTAACAGTTGTTAATATAGATAACTCACTCGTCCATAAGCTCTACCGCCTCTCCTCCTTCTGTGGATTTTGTAAAGAATCAAACCAGTATACAACCTTATCTACTGGTCTAATGGCCATTAGCATCCAATGTTCACTGCCAACAAAAAATTTAATGGCGTACGTCAGATCTTTATATTAGTGTTTCATAAATATTAGATAGCCGCTTACAGCTGTGTCACTTACCCCTGAAGATAAGGCACCATATACATTTCTTTATTCCTATCCTTCAAGATTCGCGCAATGTAGTTCACCCTATCTTCAAGCGTATTTTGTCTGGGTGTGACATGATCAGCCGAAAGGAAATCTATCCCCTTTCTCCCATTCCTTTCAGCTAACTCATGTAAAGCTCTAAAGAATTTACAAAAAAGGGCTTCATTGGTTAGCCTATGCACATAGAATGCATAATATATAACATTAATAATCAGAAATAGGTTATTTAATTAAGTGGAAACTCACTGGGTGAACAACTGCATCAAACTGTTTGAGACCTGGCTTTCTCTAGTCAATAACTCTTTGACATCCCCTCGATCCATGAAATTAGGCTGCTCCAAACCTATGACTTCTTTTGTCATTTGAAAGTAGAAGCCATCGAAGCCCGACTCATTATCCCATCGGAGCTGTAACTCTTGCAATGGATCAGATGTCGATGAGGATGACTCCTCAGTCGGAACCGTCGCCGAAGGAGATGTCTTGTCATCCATAGCACTCATCCGGCCTTTTTTCTTTTGGGCACTTTTATCAACCTAACATCATTTGAAATAACATTAAATATACAAAACGGTATTAAGTAATACACAAATTATAAATGAAAGAATATACCTTTGTTACCGGAGTCGGCTGAATAATTTCAATCAACTCTTTAGGCCATTCTACAAAAAAGGACTTGGCCATTCCCACTGTCGCAGCCTCTTCCTCAGGAAATGGTAGCGGGGCACAGTCATCATAGGAAATTTTAATTGTGACCCTCGCGCAACCTTTCCTAACGGCGCACCCGTGATGCTTGCTTTGCTTATAATATTTCCTTTTGCCACAAGCTTACGCCGCGTTTGCGAATCCTCAGAGATGAACAGATGGCATTCACACCCGTCCTAAGATAATAGGCAAGCGAATGAACATTAGTCAACTATTAAGTCTAACATAACAAAGCAATGTAATAAAGAAAAAAAAAATTGAAGTATTAAAAGAAGCCGTCTAATTTTATTTACCTTGTATTCGCCTAAAGCACTGCCGTCAGAGGCTGTGATCGGGTCCACAGGTGCAACATTTATCATCTCCAAATCGGGCAACCTTGTAGGTACCAGAGGAGAAACAGACTCACAGGGGATACAGGGACCGCTCCGGAGGTCCCTGGGTGCAAGCTCTCATCCGAGGCATTATTGAGGACGGTGGCTTTTACTGTATCATAATCGGTCCCCATCTTACCACATAAAAAACCCATCATTATCTTCAAATGTGTCTGACATTCATCTAGTTGGGCAGTGGTTTTCTGAAGCTGTCGCTTAGTTAAATCAAGTTCCTCTTTAAGCGACGGCTTTGTTTTCTGTGGGAAAACCTCTGTGATACGTGCCCGCGTAGAATGGCTGCGATAACGACCGGGGTGATCGCGCTTGCCCGTTGCAATGACAAGAATGTCATTCCTACCCTCTGCAACGGTCTCCCCTTGGGACTCGCGGGAACATAGATTTTCCTACACATTTTGCCAAATATAGTAAATGTAAATAGATCAATTAAATATAAATAAATACACATATACAGAGATTATTCATTTATGTATATAAATTTTAAATATAAAATTGATAACCATAATTATAAAATATAAATACATACACATATATACAAATTAGTCATTATTTACTTTACAGTGACAACTAGATAATAATAATTTCATATAAACATTTAATGACAACCAAATTATTAATTAGCATTTCATCATAGATATCTAGTAATAAATAATCAGTTATAATAAAATTCTATACACATAGACTTTAAATATTAAAATAATTGAAACATAAGAAAATGTTTGGTGCAAAACTTACAATTTCCTTCGCTACACGCTCAGCCTCTGGCGTGAAGTATTCCCTTTTTTGTTCGTATGGGCATGTATCCAAAGGTCATGACGGCCTGGCCCTGAATAAGAATCCTCGCCTTCTTCTTCGGACTGACCCTCCTCTGAAGGCTTCTTTCCGGATGCACTGACCTCCTCGTCATGCAACTGCTGCTTCAGCAGTCGGTAGCCACCGCGAGATAAGTTATGGTAGAAAGCATTTAAATTGGCATTCTTTTGCGCTTTTCCACGAATGGCCTAGAGAGAAATATAATGAAAAAATTATTATCCCTAAACTGAGCAATTTCAATATACAAATAGAAAAGGAAATCAAATTTAAAAAAATATACCTGCCATTCTTCTGTCTCGCGGCTAGCCTTGAACTTAATCCATGTCTCCCTAGGGATAAATTTATATTCCAAACATGGGTCCCTACCCTTCATGGGACCATGTACATATTTCCCTAGATAGGATTTGAAATCTTTCCACCGTTTACCGGCATAACTAATCCACTTATCTTCGAGTTCTTCGGTGGACTCGAAAACAATAATGCCTATACAGTGAAAATTAGGAGTAAAATTTAGTGAGGAATTTGAGTAAAATTGTATGTAAGAATTAAGAAACAAAGAATGCATTATAATTAAAGAAAATACCCGTATTTCCATCCAAACTCTCTTCTTGAGCTCCGCGGGAACTTTCGGCCATGATTCTATTCCACTAAGTCCACTTTGCTCCGGGCCGTATATGACACAAAGGTAATCCACTGTACATGATATACTGTAGGCTCGAGCCCGGAATCAAAAGAAATGTCAAGAGTTTGCTCATTCTTTCGCATTTCCAATTCATTGCATTTGTGGGCCCTCTAACTCTACTAATTTGTAGTTTAGTAGAAGAACCATCTCCATGCTCCGTATTGCTTTTTCTTTTTCGGGCCATGAAAGTACCTTAAACTTCATTTACATAGAAAGAGAATTCAATATAACATATATGCAATGACAACAAAAGCTTTAATGTCAAATACAAGAATGCTTGTAATGTTGAAAAAAAAGTGGTACATTCGCAAATTCGCTCCTAGAAATACACAATTACCATTAACCAAATTAAACCAAATGAGGGCCAAAAAAAAGTCCGTTTATAAAGGGACCATTGATAAAGTAATTCACATTTCACAACCAACAACTAATGTGGAAAAAAGGCAATGTACATTCGCAAAATTCTATATATAAAATCCACAATTACCATTATCCAAATTAAACCAAATGAGGGCCAAAAAAAAGTGGACTTCTCAAGGGTACCATTGATAAAGTACTTCACATTTCACAACCAACAACTAATGAGAGCATTCATTCATTTCTACTAAAGGCATAACATTTCACAAAGTGGAATCAACAACAAAGCATTTTCCTCATTATCACTAAAGGAGGAACACTAAATCGAATAAAAACCGAAATCAAACACCAATGTTCTAAAATTAATCAAGCAAAACCAAATAATCATTTGAGTTTCTCATTTTCAAAAAAAAACCCGAATTTCAAAGGGTACCTAATGGAACATTAATCAAACCCTAGGTTCTCAACTTATGTAGGACAAAACACTCCATTCAACAACCAAACCAAATGCTACAAACAATCAATAAATCCAAAAACTTTCCAAGCTTTCATCACAATAGTTAAACTGAAATCTACCATAAATATCAACCAACAAAATCCTAGTGCAATGGTAAGCATTTGCAAAATGTAAAGTTAAATACACAAAAGTTTAAAATGAAAGCATAGAAGGTGGAACCTTTTGGATGAACTCAAAAAAAATCCAAGCTTTAAGTTTATATGGGAGGGTGGAAATGGAGAGCCGACCGACGGTGAAAACTTGGGAACCGAATAATCGGTGAATGCTTGAGCAGCGGACGGAGGATCGGAAGGTGGAGGAGGTCGCCGGCGATGGGAGAAGCAGCGAAGAAGACGAACGGCCACGGGAAGAAGATTCGGGAAGCAGGGGAAGTGAAGGGGAAAGAAGGAAGAAGAAAGGAAGATAATGAGGAGGAATGAAAAAGGTAAAAATTTGAATTATAATTAATAACTGGGCTCGGTTCAACGGCGGTTCAACCGTGAACCGCAGTTGAAGTGTACTTTCAACTGCGGTTCACGGTGAACCGCCGTTGAAAGTATATTTTCAACTGCGGTTGAACCATGAACCGCGAACCGCAGTTGAAGGTACACTTTCAACTGCGGTTCTTTTGAACCGCCGTTGAAAGTGCACTTTCAACTGCGGTTCAATGTTGAACTGACGTTGAAAGTGCACTTTCAACTGCGGTTCAATGTTGAACCGCCGTTGCAAGTCCGCACTTTTTCTCGGTTAAATAGAAAAAATTGGAGCCAATTCCCGCGCGGTCATATTTTAATATTAAATTTTTTTATTTTCCATTTTCAAAAAACTATTCCCACAATTTGGTAAATATAATAATACATACCCAGATTTTGTATATTTATTAATTATGTACACAATCTCGACTTTTATTAACCATTTCATAATTAAATTTCAAATTTTTAAATTGAACCACATATTTGCATTTAAATTTCCCGCGCGTGCTACTACACGTACAATAATTATTGGTCAAACATAAAAATTAATAATTTCCGTAACTTTAATACATGTAAGAGCCAAGAAAGTAATAAGCTTCATTATGTTCCCTAAAATTCCTACTTTTTCGACTTGGCGAACGGGATAAAAAATCAAATCCACAATGCATTAGGTACGTATAGTAATATAAAAATTAATTAATAAAATTTAAGTGGCCGAAATTTTTTTTTGCTGAAAGTCATTAGGACTTTATGAGCATTATTTGAAATTAGCTAGAATATTGACTTTTAGACTTTTAAATACTTAGAAGATGAAAATTGGTCAAATAAATTAGAATGATATTTTAAATATACTAAGACCAATTTTGAAGTTAAAATACTCAAGAAAAGATGAGTTAGGCAAAATAGAGAAAATTTTGAGAAAATTTGAAATTTGGATTGATTGATGAGTCTTTGAGTGATATAATCCTAGAATGCCATGTTTTAGAGTAAAAATGATGCATTAGGATCTATGTCATATTTGGTATCTTGAAATTCTTGCACATGTTAAAACGGTTGAAAATTTTCATTTCAAGATAGCAAGAATTAAGCATGTTTGCATTACATAAAATGGTTGACCAAGTGGTTGACTTATTAAATATACATGCTTTAGCTTATTTGAGAGTTTAAGAATTAACTTATTGATAATTTGAAGTTGCTCACATGAGAAAATTAAGGATATATGCTTCAAAATGGCAAGCTTCAATTGAAAACTTGACCAAGTAGTTGACTTTGAAAATATGAATGCTTTGGATTGTTTGAATCTTTATGCATAACTACTTGAGCCTTTGAAGGTGCTTGGATGATATATAAAATGCTTGATAGAAACTTGAATTTAGCAACTTTCAAATTCAAAGCTTAATATAATTAAGCTTGAAAAATGTTGACCTATAGGTTGACTTTGCACATATGCATGATTTGAAATGTTTATTCTTTTGAATGTCAAAGCGAAAATCCAGGAAAAGGGTGGCGCGGTTAATTTATGAAAATCGGGAAAAAAACTTAATAGGAGTAGGGTTTAGGGTTAGGGGTTAGGGGTTAGGGTTTAGGGTTTAGGGTTTAGGGTTTAGAAAATGATATGAAAATAGAAAATTCAAGTAGCGCGGGAATTGGCTCCAAAAACTAAGTTTCTACGGCGGTTCAACCGAGAACCCGCCGTAGAAGTATTTTCTACGGCGGTTCATGTTTGAACCGCAGTAGAAAGTTTGATTTCTACGGCGGTTCAACTTTGAACCGCCGTAGAAAAGTAGTTTTTGGAGCCAATTCCCACGCTACGTACGTACGCATGGATTTTCTATTTTTTTGTACCAAATTCAAATACATTATATATATATAGAAATTAATTATAAAGTTGTCTTAAAGTATTCAATTATTCAAATGAAAATATTTTATTTATGTAGTGGAAATTTACAAGATATCGAGAGCATAGAGGATCGAGAGAGTTGGATATATATGATGTGCATCAAGAGGGGAAAAGGAGAAAAGCGAAAGATGTATATATATATATATGTATGTATAAACAGATATGTATATATATATAATGTTTGTAAATTAATTTTTTTCGGCCACTTAACTAATATTAATTAATTTTTATATTACTATACGTACCTATAATGCATTTGTCGAAAAAGTAGATATTTAACGGAACATAATGAAGCTTATTATTTTATCGTCTCTTACATGTATTAAATTTACGAAATTTATTAATTTCTATATTTGACCTATAATTAATAAATATACACAATCAGGGTATGTATTATTATACTTACAAATTGTGAGATTAGTTATTTGAAAAATGGAAAAAACAAATTAATATTGAAAAGTGGACTTTCAGCGGCGGTTAAACGTTGAACCGCCGTTGAAGTACCACTTTCAACGGCGGTTCAACATTGAACCGCCGTTGAAGTACCACTTTCAACGGCGGTTAAACGTTGAACCGCCGTTGAAGTACCACTTTCAACGGCGGTTCAACGTTGGACCGCCATTGAATAGATGACCCGGTTAATTAAAGTTATAAATTTTTGAACGTTCTTTTCCTCCCTCATTCTCTCCTCTCCACTCCCCATTTTTTCCCTGCATTTCCCCTGTTTCCCGAACCGCTGACAAGTAATTTATAAAGAGTTAAATATAAAATAAAAACAAAATGAACTGCGTATAGATTTCTCTGGAAATTTTACCAAAGTACTACTCCTTGGAAGAAAATAATAATAATACAAGAAACTTTATTCATAAATGAAAAACAAGGAAATCTATTTTCCGGAAAATTTGACAAAGTCTCCCCTATAAATGTAACGTACTCCCTGTAAATTCGATGCACATATACTTCAATACTTCACTAAAATTCCAACTATTTCGAATAATACGGAATTCAGTTTCAAATCACTTCAGACAGAATCTCCTCTGCTTGTTTTTTACCAAAACACAAGTGCAATTTAAGATCAGCACATAAGTTTCACACAATTTCAAAAAATAACATATTCATTTATAAACAGTTCCGCATATGAAGTCCCTGGAAATTTTGTCCTTGATTGCGCGGCTTCATCCGAGGTGTGACCTGTTTTAATCCACAGTATGAAGGATAAAAATAAATGTTGGTAAAAATTATTGAATCCTCTCTTCATTAAAATCAAAGAAACATATACAAATACACAAACACACATACACACCCACGGGAATGGAGTGAATAAAAAAAACAAACAATATACCTGAAAATGATTCTTAACTTATTCTTTCTCTTAAGGGACACTTGATCCTCGAACCATAATCCTTCGCTGTGGTCATCACGAAGTATGTATTTATCAAGTTCCCTATCTTCTCATCTGCTCTCGGTTCAGGTAACCCACTAGAGAAAGGCCAGCCTCATGAAGCCCTTCTTCTGTATCTATACCTTCCACACCGTGATGTGTTTACCATGAAGAACAACAGACCAATGTTCGTCGCAAGGATCAGTGATATAAAAACTTGTTTCGCCTGCGATGCAAGTATAAATGGTTCCCCCTTGAAACCCTCCCGATTGAGGTTGACCAAGGTAAAACCCAATGGATCATCAGTTCGAACCCCACTATTGTTATCAACCCATTTGCAGCGAAATACAACTACTTTGAAACAAACATAGTCAATCTCCCAAATATCTTCGATCACCCCGTAATAAGCCATGCTTGCATACAATGGATTTTTATCCTTCCTGCTAGAAACATGTAAAGCCTCTGAGATTAATGTAACACCACTGTTTTGTGCCGTACTCTTCTCATCTTGTCTCTTAGTAGCAAATGAATATCCATTTATGTCATAGCATGAAAATGCTCGCACCGCAGGGCTGGGCCTAAATGCCAACCATTTCAATGTCTCCGAAACGTCTTTGCCAGGACAGCATTACCAAACCAATAGACAAATGTCCGAATATGTCCATTGAGCACACGTTGATCCGTCCAAGCAGGATAAGACGTTCTTATTGACTGTATGTGGTCTGTCACATAGGGCGCAATTCTTCAGAATTGCGCAGAATGTAGAGATGCGCCTTCATTAATTCAACATTAGACGGAAAAAATTTTTTCCTCCCCTTCTGCCCTACCTATAATCCTCCCATCGTGCCGATTCTTAGATATTCCAATGGATGCGGTCCCGGCCAAGTACTCAGTGCAAAACTCAATTACCTCCTCAGCGATATAACCTTCAACAATACTAGCATCAGGACGACAACGATTCTTCACATACCCCTTATATACTTTCATATATCGCTAGAATGGGTACATCCATCGCAAATGAACAGGCCCGCAGATTTTTATCTCTCTGACCAAATGAATCACCAAATGCACCATAATATCAAAGAAGGCAGGTGGAAAATACATTTCTAATTGACAGAGGACAACAGTTATTTCATCTTGTAGCTGATCAAGTCTTTCGCGAGCGATAACCTTGCTACATATAGCATTGAATAAGAAACAAAGTCTTGTTATACTGGACTTAACATGCTTGGGCAATATCGAGCGAATAGCTACAGGCAACAATTGCTGCATTAAGGCATGGCAATCATGAGACTTCAAACCAACCAGTTTTAAATCTTTCAAGGAAACAAGTCTGCTTACATTTGAAGAATATCCAGATGGAACTTTGATGCTACGCAAACTTGAACACAGTTGTTTTTTCTCCTTTCTGGACAAAGTGTGACAGGCAGGGGGTAGATATGTGCGTTGTCCTCGAGCTACCGGTGCTAAATTTGCTCTTATGTTGCGTTATAACCATCCTTAGTTTTACCAGGGATGTTCAAGAGCGTACCTAAGAGGCTTTCGCAAATATTTTTCTCAATATGCATAACATCGAGACAATGTCTGACATCCAAGTTCTCCCAGTATGGAAGTTCAAAAAATATGGATTTTTTCTTCCAACAACCTGTATCATTGTTGCTGGACTCCGAAGTTTTACCAAACTCAACATTAATGTTTGTCACACGAGCTTTCACCTCTGGCCCGCTCAAGGGTTCTGGGGCTTTTCTGAACTCTTGGAATCCATTGAATGCTCTTTTCATACGGCGATACGGATGAGTCTGGGAAGAAATCTGCGATGCCCAAGGTATACTGTCTTCCTCCCATGTGCAAGCTGACAAAAATCTGTACTCTGCTCACATATTGGACATGCTTTATGCCCTTTAACAGAGTACCCAGACAAGTTTCCATAAGCAGGAAAATCATTAATGGTACAGAACAACATGGCACGTAATGTGAACATTTCTTCACGGTAGGCATCAAACACAGGTGCACCTTCATCCCATAACTTTTTCAAGTCTTCAATAAGAGGAGCAAGATACACATCGATGTCATTCCCTGGTTGCCGTGGGCCTGAAATCATTAGAGACATAAGTATGTACTTGCGCTTCATACACAGTAAGGCGGCAAATTGTAAATAACCAACATCACCGGCCATGAGCTATGTGTGCTACTCAGACTGCCAAACGGGTTCATTCCATCAGTACACAGACCAAGCCTCAAATTTCTTGCTTCTCCCCCGAAAGAAGGATACATTGAATCAATCTTTTTCCACTGATCTGAGTCTGATGTATGCATTATCACCTTGTCATCATCACTGGGAATACACCGATCTGAATGCCATGTCAATAGTTTTGCATCTTTTTCATTAGCGAACAACCGTTTAAATCTCGGTATTATAGGAAGATACCACAAAACCTTAGCCGGCGACCCCTTCTTTTGCGCATCAAAACTGTCTTCAACAGCATCACACAGCTGCTTGTTTTTGTATCGGGGAGTGTTACACTTAGGACATCGCAATAAATCCTTATACTCATTCCTGTAAGGACGCAATCATTTGGGCAAGCGTGGATCTTCTTATACTCCATACCCATTGGACACAACATTTTTTTCGCCTCGTAAATTCGATCTGGAAGTTCATTATCTTCTGGGAGCATATCTTTCAATACCCTCAATAAGGCTGTAAAACTAGTATCTGACCACCCATTTGCCGCTTTCAAACTAAACAACTTCAAAACACTAGACAATCGTGTATATTTACTGCAACCCTTGTATAGAGGCTTCTCATTGTCACCCAAAATGGAAGCAAGAACTTCCGGTTTATCAGCAAAATCCTCGGCCACATCCTCAATCATGGCATCTAATCGATCTCTAGTAATCGCATCATCTCCTTTTGCATGAGATTTTCTTTGCTCAGGTAAACCATCAATACTTTCACCATGCCAAATCCACAGTTTATAGAAGGATCAAACCCGTGCCGATATAAATGGAATCTTATTGTATCTGAGTTATTAAACCGCGCCCCATTTTTACAAGATTTGCACGGACAATGAACGTACTTTGTATTCTTATAAGCGAATTGAATGAAATTCTCAACTTCTCTCGCATAAGAATCGGAGGTCCGATCACCACAGAACAAGATATTTCGCTCCATGTGTAACTAAGACCTTGAAATAATTAAAAATACCAAATAATAATTCAACAAACAATGTACAAAGTATCAAGTTGCATGCTTGTCTTAGCACATGTCATAATACTTATGTTAGTCATATATGTGCAAAACTACTATAATACCTCAATGAAAAAAATAATGCAATGACAACACATGCGCAATAGACATAATCGAATGAAGAAGAAACTCTAACTTTTTCATTCATGCATTTCGTCAAACACATAAAATGCATAAAAAAATAATACACACTCTAAGTAGTGCTAATTATATGAACATCATCCATTAAAAATCAAACACTATAAATCAAATTACATCACCAAAAACTACATAGTATAACTAAATAGGGTTCCACAATACTAAGGTTCGCCACATACATGGAATATATGCAACTTTAATTTTCAGCCATGCAGCTACCATAAATAAAAATAAATGCTATAGGATGACATATCTAAAGTACAAGCATAAGCAATTACTGGAAAATTTTACAAGTTTCTAACCTTTAGGTGGTAAATTTTAGCTCCAAATGAAGATTCTTTAGGTTCAACGTGCAAAACCGTAGTAGAAATTTGGAGACAGACACTCTCGGGCGCGATATGGGAATACACGGTGTTATTTAGGTTTTAATATATATACACGTCAATACTACGGCGGAGAAAATTAAACCGCCGTAGAAAGGGGACTTTCTACGGCGGTTTGAGGAAACCGCCGTGGAAAGTTCCCTTTCCACGGCGGTTTGTCCCAACCGCCGTGGAAAGTCCGTTTCTACGGCGGTTCATTTTTAAACCGCTGTAGAAAG